>JAYMTH010001813.1:0-13876 GCA_036897465.1 Pelargonium australe | reverse complement strand
TCTTTTTTGTTTCTGTTTTCTTTTTTTTTTTTTTTGATAAGCAAGCGTCACTATGTTCCATCTTAATCAAAGCTTGGAACAATATTAGGTCGCACTTGGATTAATTTGTTGAGTCAAATATGAAAAATAAGAATCTCATTTTCATTACCGAACAAATTCCAATCCAAACGAAGTTTCAAATGTGTGATAATATAGAGTTGACCTTGAAAGACATTTATGGGAAGGGGTCAGCAACTTCTCAGCTCTCAAGCTCATTAGCCAAATGTTTGGCACTTTGTGCCAAGCTTAGGTTTTATACTGAACCAAGAAATGAACATGAAAATACAAAAAATGGACTTATCCTGTGATATCCAGTCGTGATTGCTGTATTTTTCCGAAAATCTTTACCCTTTTAGGTGGCTTTGGATTAGTATAAGTTTTGGAATGGAAATGGAGATGTGATTCTCATTCCTAAGTCACTTCCTTGACCAAAAAGTCGGAAAAATAGCTTAGTCGAAGCGTTATAGGTTGAGACTCAGCCTAACCAATGTGGAGATGCCCGCCTCAATGATTTGTAGGTCCGGAGCTCCCGCCCGGATCCATTTGCTTGGTGTCTTGGCCGAGTCTCAGCCCATAACTCTTTGGCTGAGGCTCTTTGCTCTCAAATGATGATCCAAACACAAAGAATGACAACCTCGTTCCCATTCCCATCTCTAAACAAAAACTCTTTTACTTGCGCTACTTTAGTTACGATTCAATCCATTTTTAGATTTGTGTTCTGTTTCTAACCAGATTCGATTAATGTTACAGATAATGGAGGTTCCTAGTCTTCTGCAAGAAGGGTCAACAGTAATAAAAAGAAACATACTAAAGCAGAAACAAGAACAACCTCCTAGTTCAGGTTGCTGTTCTTGAACCGGCAAGAAGTCTCGGCGATCGCAAGCGATGACGGTCTCCGAGCTTTACCCTTCACAACTCATTAAGATTCATGTATATGTAAATTGATTTCTTTCCTTCTTTCTGGTGGTGGTGTTGTCATCTTTGCTTCATTGGTTGTTTGTACTCTCATTTCCAGAATATTGGCATTGCAATATAACATGTAAGAGTTTGTGTAAATTTGTGGCGTTTCAAGTTGGCCTCTCCATTTCACCAAACACAAGGTCTCATGTAATTTATCCAATATAATGCTGAGTTTTTTTTTTTCTTCACTTGTGCTCTATGTTATTATCTCTAGAACTATACCCAACAAGAAGAATGATTTGAGTCGGAATTGAACCTTGAATTGAACCTTGAATTCTCGCTCGTTCATATCCAAATTGCCAGCTCCGCACGAGTTAAAGACAAGTAGAGACCCTATTATGGGTAATTTTTGGAAACTTACGACGGCTGCAAATAGTGCCGACAATCTGGATCCGAATACGCGGACATCCGAAATTCAATTCAATTCGATCAGATCAATTTCGAATCGGATCAGATTTTTCTTGCTATAAAAAGAAAAAAGACAAATCGGAACAGATCGGAACAGACAAATCTGATCATTATAGTGTAAAATGAGCGGATTTGTCCAATCCAATCTGTTCCGTAATATTATCGGATAGGATCTCATGTTCAATCCGAAATCCGGATTGCCAACTCTAGCTGCAAGTAAGATGTCTTCATAGCTAACAGGACATTCCAAAAATTTCCTCAAGGTTTTGCAAGAAACTACAATTCACAACCACCAGACACACACAAAGTAAAAAACAAGAACAGAAGCTACAATTGGACTTCAGAGACAAAACTGATGCAACTTCTCATAACTGTATAGAGCCAAAACAAGTGAAATGTCAAGTGAGAATGAGCGACTCCACTCCAAACCATTGCAGTTGTTGCTGCAGTGTGGTCATTGTCACAACTGTTGAAAAAGCACTAGTATTAACAAAATATATAAGAATTCAGACATAAGATCTCGCAACGTGACGATTTAACGAGTATCGGGAAGGAGATTTCCTATAGTCATCCAAAATTAACATAACCCAATTTAAAAGTATCAACAAAAACTCGTCGACTATGCGAATTGGTCATTTCAAACTTGTAAGATCTCCTATTCTCCTTAACTTTCACATCATCGTCACGTGCTCAACCTACAATATTCGGAAAGAAAATTATGAACAGATGAACTTGTATTTATCGAAACTTGAAATATTTGATAAACAATCATACCGTCAATTCAATGCCCGGTTTAGATTGTATGATCATCTACTTCAATTTTTTGAAGACCTGTGAATTTGAGTCATATGAATACAAAGAAAAACAGACAAAATGAGCAATAATGTTTATAATTGAATCACAAATTAGCAAGAAACAAGTGAATAAGCAATACTCTTCTCCAGTTCTTCTAAATCTTCTAAATCTTCAAGTTCTTCCTCTATACTGAATTGGCGTGGTGATTTCCGAAACCAATCTTGGCCACATATCATAGCTCGCAGCATCTTTAAAAAAAACATCAATTAACATTAAGATAGATCACAGAAAAGATACCCTAAAGAGATAATAGAAAAGAAAGTGCATTAGTACATTACCTTAGGAGTCAAATAGCTCTTAAATAGGTCCAAACAACGTCCTTCATTACTGAATGCAGACTCTAAATCAACCGTGGATACAGGTATAGCTAGCACATCACGTGCCAAGTGTGATAGCACACGAAATCTATATCCATTAAGCTGCCACCACCTTAGTACATCACAATCATCTTCAGTCGGTTCATTCAAATACCGATCAAGCTCCGTATCCACAAGCTCATCATAAGCTTTCCTCTTCTTCGCCTTCAATTTTTCCCAGAAAGTCGCCATAATGCGCACCTTTACACCATCGCCATGATCTGGTGTATTACTTGGTGTTGAGTCTTCATGCTCACTTTGAGAAGCCAAAGGAACATATATGCTCTTATACTCTTTAAACAACTCATTTAAAAGTTGCTTCACTTTGTCGAGGATCATCTCACCTTTTACCTCCCCATACAAGCAATGAAGAGCTACTGACACACAACCCATCTTCATTGTCGGATCAAGAATACCAGCTATGTAAATCAGCATATTCATACTTTCCGCATTACCCCAATACTCATCGTACTTTTCTTTCACTTTACAAGCCATTAATTTGAACTCCACATCCTCATTTTTTATCCACTGGTTCATGAAATCAAGAGCCTCAAAAATGTAAAAACAAGATGAGTTGCTTGTCACACCTAAGGGACCAGAAACACGAGTGATTAATTCCTGAAACTTCTCCATAAACACTACTAGTTTGCTCACTTTTTTCCAATCATCCTCAAGGGGAGCCCCTACATTGTCAGGTTCAAGAAGATCCGACTCTTTATGAAGCTCAAGCCCTACATTGTCAGGTTCAAGAAGATCCGACTCTTTATGAAGCTCAAGCCTCTCAAAAACACGCTGAAATTTCAAAGCTCTGTTCAACATTATGTATGTAGAGTTCCATCTTGTGGGCACATCAAGATACAACGTTGTTTTCTCTATTTTCAACATCTCCACAAGTGCTTCAAACTCGTGCAGTTTATCAGGAGATAACTTAACAAATCTAACTGCACTTCGAACTCTCTCCACCGATTGCGCATATTCATTTACGAGATCCCACATAACACGGTTGATGATTTGGGCAATGCATCTCACGTGTAAATAGTTCCCATCACTTATGCAACCCTTACTTTGAATCACCTTTCTCAAATGATCACAAGTGACGTCATTAGAGCTAGAATCAACAATAGTAACAGTGAATAGTTTATCGATCAAACCCCAAGCGAACAAACACTCCTTAATAGCCTTACCAATAGACTCATCCTTATGACTGGATATTAGACCAAAATTCAAAATCATTTTATGCAATTTCCAATTTTTGTCTATGAAGTGGGCTGTAACACACAAGTAGTTAAGTTCTTGAGGAGATGTCCACATCTCAGTTGTCAGAGAAACCCTTTGGCATGAACTCCCAAGTAGTTCCTTCAACTCTGTTCTCTTCTTCAAATAAAGTTTATAGCAATCACGAGCAACAGACATACGTGAAGGCATGCGAAATTGAGGCAAAAGGAAAGACACATACTCCCTAAAACCAGGATTATCAACAAATGTATAAGGCAACCCATCAACTATGATCATAAGTATCAATGAATCTCGAACTTTTCTTAATTTGGCATTTAGTTGTTTCTCTTCAGGAGTTTCCAAAACTATGTTACTCTGTTTCCCTTTATCCTCTTTATCCAGATTTTTTGGACACCTTAATGCATGATTCTTCAAATTTTTTGTCCCATTAATAACATAGTCTGAAGCATAAGTTTTCCCACAGAATTTGCATTCAGCCCTACGTTGACCAGTAGGAGTGACATACTCCTTAAAGCATACCCAGTATTTTGCCCTCTTCTTGCCTTCAATGTATACGCGTTGCTCTCTCGGATCATCTCGTGTATCAAATGAAGGCAGTGATTCCTTGCACATACTTTTACTATCTTCAGCATCATCACTACTTGAAATATTCATCATTGGAGGGGTTTCTGATGATCCAGGTGTTTGGTTAGAAAAAGCACAGCGTCTTTTGTTTTTAGATCCAGAGCTAGACATCTAGTATACAAATGAAGTGATAGTTACTGATTGAACCAAGATCAGGTGAAAAAATTAACATGTCAAAAGAAAGCTTACATTGGTTGACAACTGAATTGGATCTTCTGCTGCTAATGGCTTCACGGAGGATAGATGAAAACTGTCATCACATAAACCCTTTTAGCATAGGCCATGAAACTTGTAGAATGGCATAACAGTAACCAAATGTTTGTACTAACAACAAACATCAGATAAGTAGTATAAAAAAAAAAAAAAAGGACATGCCGCTCACATATGACAATTTACAATTATGCTTGGATTTCAATTTACAATCTAGATTCGACATTCACGCCCATTTCAAAAGTTGAAAAATGAGCTAGAAAATTAGGATGAAGATATTCAACTATTAATTACGACAGATGTACTTGACAATAAATAATATTGAACTCAACTATCAATTAACCTAAATATTACTACGGTACTAAATAAGTTATAATATTATAAAGTGCTCCTACTGTCACACTTACGCTTGAGATGCATCTTCTAAAATCCTCTTAGTTTCAGTGTTATCCGCAGCTAGCTCACTTGGTACCTGCCGAACTATTTTTCATTAGAAATGCAGAGAAGACGAAAGAACAAAAAGACACATGATCCTTCGAGATACTAACCTTTCCGCTCGAGTTTGCCTTTTCAGGAGAAGCCCCAAGTGACAACAGTAACCTAACAATATCAACATGTTTGCATCTTGCAGCGTGGTGAAGAGGCTGCAAAAGTAATTTTAGCATAACGGTCAAGAAAAACAAACCCAAAGGTAAATCAAGCTCCTACATGGTCACACAAACCCCCAACCCGAGGATTAGATGGCAGGGGGGCACTTCAAAGCCTGACCCCTTGGGGAAAATGAAAAAAAAGAAAAGAAAAAAAAAGATTTGATAATGATGCAATGTTTTTTTTCTTTTCTAGACAAAATACTATTAGGATTTAACATATGGTTGTGATTTACTCACAGTATCGCCTTTTGCATCAACTGATTCCATCATCTTCATAAAGCATTCTGTGCTTTTAGCAAGAGCAGTGTCGAATAGAAGTTGAACTATCTTAATAGACCCTGCAATAGGAATTGGCATGAAAGTGGAAAAATCTAAAATGCAGCTGTATTGATATATCAGAATGATAGACAGAGGCAAACAGATTACCATGTGTACAAGCCTCATGCAATGGAATTGCCCAATCATCATCCATAGCCATCAAATCAGCTCCTTTGTCCAGGAGTAGCTAAGAAGAGATAATAATGTCAGTGAATTTAACAATATAAAAATGATGAATCAGCAACAAAGGATATCAGGAGACAGATAACCTCAACACAAGGAAAATGGCCAAAGAAACAGGCAAGATGCAGAGCTGTGTCTCCATCTTTTACTGATACGTTAATGCTATCATCGTACAACCAATCTGTATTTATCCACACAAAAGAAAAAATTAGTAGAAAGAACCATCATTTAAGTGAAGAAATAAAAAAACATAAATTGCTCTTTAATTCGATTTCGTAAGTTTTGCTCAAGTTCAATTGGTTAAACCTCCATCTCGCGTATAGAAAGAACTAACAGTAACACTCGGTTCCAAGTTCCTACTTTCCATCTCAAATAATTGCAGGCCAAAATACAATAAAAAACTTAGATAACAATAACATACACAGTGCCAAAACCTTCTCACTTGCATGTTTAGAGGTTAGAAACTCGATAACCACAAGCAATCAACTGAAAAGTCTGAAATCAAACTGTTATCTCCTAAGTTCTAATCAACAAGCAAAACATACGTACATATATACCATAAAAATAACCTTCAGTTCAGTAATCTCGCATAAAACTTATCTCCTAATCGATCATCAATAACACCAAAACTAGCACAGAAAATGAAAATGGGGCCTGTAAAAGCAACCAAATCCATGTACCAAATCAAGAAACTAACCATCGCTGAGCACATACCAAAAGCGCACACAAAAAAGAGTCCGTAACAATCAAAACCTTAGGGTTTAGGCTTCACTATGTGACAGTAACAATAACCGATGTAAGACTCAACAGAACAAAATGGAGGTGGAGGAGAAGAGGAAAGGGAAACCTAGAGCGCAATGGAGGGCATGGACGTCGCCGAGCTTAACTGCGGCGTAGAGGTCGCGGAGGTGGAGTGGCGGTTCGGAGGCAACTTTAACCGCGCAATCTTCGTCCATAGGAGCACTGTCGTCTTCGTTGTGCGACATTTCTGTGACTCTGATTTCAGGTTGTTTCTTCTTCGTTGGGGCACTCTGTGGAGGACCAGAGCTTTGAAGGTGCTGTTGAGTGTCTAGTTCCCGGTTGTTATGTTCGTATTTGAATTCGAATTTTGTAATTAGTAGACGAAGAGACCCGTTTAGTATAACTAGAGCTCTCGTAATTTGTACCCAAAGTGACCCTGAATTCGATCCGACCAACTTTTAAGTCCGGTCAAAGTTGTCTCAGAAGGTTATGGAATTGGACAAATCCGCGGTAATCCACAAATTTTAATTAAAGAGTGAAACTTCATTCACCTTCTAGTTACCGAATAAGCTTGTTACGAATATCGAATTCTATTATATTAATGTTGTCTTCACGAGCGTATGAAATGCAGTCATACGTATTAAAATACTAATTAAAAAAAACACTTATATTCATAATGTAAGAACTTTCAAATATTAGCATATGAATAATATATAAGTTTTGTTAACAGTGAAATATGATATTCATTTTGAGTTGGTGGTTTGTAAGTGTTGTTAGAAGTGAAAAGTAGATAATTATTTTAGAATAAAATCAATAAACTCTTGAATATAAATGGTAAATAGACGAGCAGTGGATTTAGAACGAGTTTTATAATTCAATTACTTTGTTTTGTCGCCATTATTTTGTTTCTCAGTCTTATGATTCAATTTGTTCCCTCGAGATCTTATATAGTTATATTTATACCACATTTCAAGTATTGTTGGTATTATATGTAAGAGAATTGAAAGTATTTTTGTTAGTCCAAGAGAAAGGATTTCTTGTGCCACAAGTAAGAGGCCCAAAAATTTGAAATACAAGGTCATCAGAATCTGGTTCATTAATAAATCTTAGGGTAAATATTAATTATAATGATTTTTTTAAAGAGATTGTAACAATAAAAACCATTTTCTTTTCTAAGAATGTGGAGTCACGTGATCCTCCAATCAACTCATGAATTTGAATCTAGTATATCTACAAAACTTTGATTGGTTTCAAAGAAATATTTGCTGAAAGATCATGATAAGTAGAAAACTAGAGATGGATTCATATTTCTCTTGGTTTAGAGTGGTTGTACTCGTTTTCAATTTTGAAAAGGGAATACTTTCACATAGTTTGGGACAGACGTGTCCTGAAATAGCGAAATTCAACACATACAATGTCTCAAAACAAAATAAAGTTATGATGAGACAAAACTTGTCATGTCCCCTCAATTTTGTATTTTTTATCGTTTCCTCTCGCTATTGCTGGCGGCTTTATTAAGAGAAATGGAACAAAATTGATTGAGAATTTTCTTTGAAGTTGCTTAGTGTACCACTAATAAGTGTAACTCCACATGGAATGATTCTGACCCTATTTTGAAGGGTCAAATAAGCATATGATAAATCCAAAATCATGACATGTAAACTAACAAACTAGATTAGGTACTAAAATAGTAGAAGTTGCCTTCCCTTGTCGCTGCCTATTTGGTCTCATGTCTTTATCCACTACTCTCATTTTTTTGACATATGTCGCATTCCTTCACTTCCTCTTCCTCACTCAAATGTAACGATTTATTATTCAAATTTCAAATTAAATTCATACCATATATAATACACTAAATAGTCTAATTCGTCCAAAACAACTCAATCACCAGACTGATTCGACTTGTTTGTAGTTCAAATTCGCTCTACTTTGATTGATCAAACCAGTCAAATTAGCCGAGTTAGTTAACAAATTGATTTGACATTCAACCCATTTTTAATAATAGTAAATTGTTTACATTTGGAAGATTTGTAGGAAGAGGAGGGGGTGAGCTTTAGCTTTCTTGCAAACCAAACAAACCTAAGAGAACCTAATCACACTACTTTTGGCTCATTGCTTTGCTGTTGGTGCTGCCAGATTATGCCAATATTGCCTCTCACTCACTCTCTCAATTTGCTGGCTCAACCTCAACTTCATTAAACCAACCAACCAACCACAGCTAGTTTTTATTATTATAAAATATTCAAATAGTTAAAATATTTTGAATTTCCTAATTGATTGATCATTAATTGAATAGTTACATGTACAAAGAATTAAATCAACAATTACAATTTTGTGTATAACAAGTATGTGAATTATCATCAATTGTTAACAAATCAATTCAAACAATAACAACAACTAAAAAAAATAAAAAATCTTGTGTAAGAATGTTGCAGATGCGTTTCCTGCTTCACGGATCAGTAATGGCAATCCACCATTGGAGACGCGGAGAAGACAAGATCTTGTTCTTTAGACGCCGGAAAGCCGAACTTGGCTTCCCGGCGGTCCTCTTCCGGGGCCGCCGGAAGGTTAAGATCCAACTGAAGGTTGGTTCTTGGAGATCTCTTGGCTTCTTGGAACTCGGAAATGTTGATGATGTTGCTGGTGGTTTCAAGACTCGTACTTGACGTTGGTGTTGCTGTGGTGGTGGTGGTGGCACTGGCGGTCCTGTGCCTCCTCATGTGCCCACCCAAGGCCTGCCCGGAGGAGAACTCGACCCCGCAGACCGAGCACTCGTGTACTTTATTCGATTTCATCGAATCAACCCTGCTCGCTACTTGCAAAGACAAAGTGGTGGTGGTGGTGGTGGAGATGGTGTTGTTCCTGATGAAATGGTAGAGATCGTTTTGCTCATCGAATAGCTTCAAAGCTTTCTTAGGAGCCGTCTCCGGGGCCGCCGGTTTCGGTTTCTTGTGACTAGCTCTGTGCCCACCCAATGCTTGAAACGAAGGGAAGCACCGGTTGCAAGTCTTGCACTCGTGGCTATACAAACCGCATGATCCGTTGTTTCTAGGTTTTTCAGGGGATCCCCCTTGCGCGAGGAGGATCAAGCAATGCGCCATGTCTTCCTCTTCCTCGGTGCTAATGATCTCCGAGTTGGAGGAGCTCGAAGGCACGGCTAAGGAGAGCGGGGACAAGGGCCGTTGGCGCTTGGTTCGCTTCCCTTTGATCATCATCATACAAGCATTTGCCTCTTCTTGATGTGTTGTTGGAGTCACTTCCATGACCATAGATAGAATAAGAAGAAAGAGAGGAGAACGAACGAGGAGTTTGTTTATATCGAGAGTAGAAAAGCCGGCCTTGGCTTGGCTTGCAGTGGAACCAGCGATCTGATAGTTATTCTGGTTTCGAGTTTGCGTTGGGAATTGTGAGAGTGTTTTTGTGGTTTTATAGGGAATAGTGAGATGGGAAAAGGGAATAGGAGGAAGAGGAAGAGGAGGAGGCTAGGAAAGGAGTGAGATTCGGTTGGCTTTGAAGCAAACCCATTACTTTTTAGCAACGATTCCTTACTGGAGGATTGGATTGCAAGCCTGGAACCACAGGTTTTTGGACTTGTTTCTCCACTTTTTTCTCTCCTTTTGTTACTCTTATTATACTAATTTTTGTTGGCCTCTTTTAACTACCAAATTTAATACTATGCCCCAAAAGAGTCGGAGACTTGTGTGTTGTACTAGCTAGCACAAGCATTAGTTGGTTGGTTGGTTGGTTCTGTCTGGCTATTCCTATTTGAGAGCACTCGAAATTCGACCAGAACTTTGTAAGTTTGGTAGGTAAACGTAAAATTATTAACCCGACATGTTTTGAGCTGGATTTATCTTAATATATTCTAAGTCGGGTTAGTTTCTTTACTTAACACATTTACTATAAAATTAGAAGTTTTGTGCAGTTGTACATCTTGCATATGCTAATTTACGATTTTAATGAAATTGCATGTCAAATCGAACAAGCTCACACTCGCTCGTACATTTTTATATATGAAATCCACAGTTTGAGCAAACTCACACGTCATGCAGATGTGGTTTGAGTCAAGTCTATTCACACCGAGAAAAATCCAACTCAAAAACCGAATTGACCATTTCTTAATCGAACAGTTGGTTCACAGAATTGAATTGAGAAGCAATATATATATTAAATTAAGAGTATAATGTGGAGTGAATGATTAGAGTTGGTAAAGGCACTAATGATGAGAACATGGATGGATTGGAGCAGCTGGAATGGAACGTGAATCCTTTAATTTCACTTCCCTATTCTATTTTATGCTCTACTACTACTACTATTTCTATTGCTAATTTGCGGTGCCACTAATTAATATATATAATAAATTCATGTACTAATTGACTTTTATCATTCATTTTTAGAATTTAATAAGACTCATGCAATATGCATTCACATGATTAATGTTTCTTAGTTTATGACTTTTCAATATATCAATTCAAAAATATTGTACTCCAATGAATACGTGTCAACGCGAGAGTAACTTGATTGAATATCGATTCAAGTATGTCGGGTGGAGGATGGGTGGTTCGAGAGGAGTTTTAGGAGGTGCTGGGGTGGAGGACGGAGGGGGTCATATGGAGGCTCGAATGGCGGGAGCAATCACAATCATAAATGCTCTAAGTTGGGTACGTAGCCTAGCAGGGTTGGAGGTCGGATGCTTTACAAGTTATTGAAACTATTAACGTTGAAGGGGAGGACAACAATATATACCTTTGGTTTGGTTTGATTATTATAGCGACATTTTATCTCTTTTAAGGTAATTTGCTATTATAGAGTTTGATTTTATGCGTATATTTGCGAATCGGGTGGCTCACAAATTAACATTCTTGCCTCAAAATAAGTGTCTTGCATGTCTCTTCTTTAGAAAGTTAGTTATGCATGTATTAACGTACAATAGTTTCCTATAATAAATTAGTTAATTTCTTTTAAGTTTTTTACAAGACATGTGTTTGAGGATCACATTGAAAATTTATCACCCAAACTAATTTCTTCTCAAACAGAAAATATGACACTCAGTTCAAAACGAATAACGTAAACCGACAAAGACGGAGATATATGAGGGCAGAAGATATTATCCAATAGAGAATGGGCGGGGAAGGGGAGAAGAAAAGGAGACAGAGATAGAGACGATGAATGCAAAATCCGCCCACGACCCGCTCAGTTGCCAACTCATTAACCTCTTGTTTTCTCAATGAAGCTAATGGATATTAGAGAAGACTTGTAAGATAGGAGTGAAGTTGAGAATAAGGCATTTTAACAAGTGGATGGACGGTGGCAGCAGAGATATGGTTAGGGTTAGGGTTTGGTGGTGGTGTTAGTTGTTAATACAATGAATTGAATAGAGAAGAGATGAAGCTAGCAAGCTAGCTAGTAGAGAAAGAAGAGTGTTTTTGCAGTGAAAAACAACAAAACAAAACAAAAAGATTCTTTGCGTAAGGAATTATTGGAGGTTGGGTTGTGAAGGGCACGTAATTGCCACAGCAAATTCAGCATCATTCATCATTACTCAAGTAAAGCATCTACTATATTCAATATACTATTTAATTACTAGATTTGGTTGGTGCAATGACAATGCAATTACAGTTACCAATTCGGATTTAGATCGGATCCATATTTGAAAAGACAAATCTAACTTCGATCCGAAAGACGTTTGGATAAAATTTTAGATTAATCGGACTTGTTTTCAATCGGGTTGAATTTCATATTTAGATCCAAATTGTCGGTTCTGAATGCAATGTTTGAATGAATTATGAATTGAGCTAATTCTTGCTTCCTCTCAATACATACTCTCCTTCTACTACTTCCCCACCTCTTTCCTTATCTTCTTTTTTAAATTAAGTATAGTTTTTATTTTATTAATATAACACTATTATCTTGTAGCTAGCTATCTTCTGGATGATGAAATTGGATAAGAGAGTGCTATTATTGAGAGGTTTCGGATTATTGAACCCGAAAACAACACATAATCTGATTCTAGTGCATAATATGAGGGTCCGTCTTCAAGATGTCTTGGTCTTTTTCTTTTTTTGTTAGCCTCTTCATTGTATCTCTCGTTTTTTGTTTCCTTGGGTGCCCGGTCCTATCTCATGTTTGAGTTAGGCTTGGATCTTTCTTTTTATACTTTTATTTTCATGCATCCGGGCGCTTATAATAAAAGTTACTGCTTGTTTATAAAAAAAAATTATATTATGATTAATTGTATTAGAGGTTTATAAATGAAGTCTATGAAGTCCACTCCATTACTTCACATGTAATGTAGAAGAATAGGGAACTTTGTATTGTGGTGCTTGATTTGTGACCACTGGTAGATGTATAATTAAATTCAAGACAATTCATAGATGATAAAAGCATTTAATTCTTTTATTTATATACTACTTTGGCTGCAATATTCTTGTTTTTATTTATGCATTTTCAAAATATAGCTTAAAACACCGTTTCAAGACAAATAAAGTAAATAAGAGTTTAGTCTTTATCTTCGTTCGATCTGCCGTTTTAAGAGTCAACAAAGATTTTCTTCCGGCTACATTGCTCTTGATTTCATGAGTATGTGTTCTAACATAATAAAGAGATGCTAGCCAACTAGTCATGAATACATATTGGTAATTCGTGTTGCAGCTAACTTTCTAAAAGTAAAAAGAACTTCGTTTTAGAGCAAAGACATTAGACAAACGTGACACTCATTTTAGAATTGATAGAATATTGTGTGAACTCTTCAAAGATATTATTGTAATGAATATCATATACAACTGTGATACTATGAAGAAAGAAAGTGGTTAACAATGGAGCAGTGAATAGAATCCATTAATTTACAGAGAATATGAAGCTGAGTCCACAGAGAAGAAAGTTTCAAGGTTTGATCCAATGATGAAGTTAGTGCAAATTCCAGCTCTTTTTATAATAATATTATGTACATTTCATAATTATAAGCAACAAACAGATGGATAGTGTTTGTTTGAAGTAGGAGTCAATGCTCTCACTATACATACATATATATGCAGTTCGTTTTTTAAAAAAACATGACACCTAAGATTAGCGAGAAACTGGCAGACAAGTTTGGGACCTAGCATTTGCAGTGGCAGCTTGTTTTGTTTCCACATTTAAGAAAAAAACCCTATTTTTTGGTCTCCACTCACTGTATATAGTGTACACTATCATCGATCATACCCATCCACAAAGCTATATCACTGTTTAGTACACATAAAAGTAGGGTTAATTACAGTAAGCTGCTATGAACTATTGACTAATGACAGATAGCTCCTA
>JAYMTH010001812.1:0-13878 GCA_036897465.1 Pelargonium australe | reverse complement strand
ATTGTGTAGTTATCTGTTTGCGGACAAAACCACACCGAATGTTTGTGTAATTATCCCAATATTAATTTAGGTACTAAAATTAGAAGAACCTAATAATAGGAAATTATTTTACTTTTTTTTTATATTCATTTAATTAATTGTCATAATAGTACTTGGAATAAATTTAAGGCCGAGTGAGTAGTGAACAATTGAACATAGGTCAGGTCAGGAGGCGGTTATGATTCTTAATTAAAAACTCACGCTATTTCCTTACCCTATATATAGAGTCTGCGACAGATCCTCAATTTCTACATCACGACACAATCTCTAATATTTATTCGGTTCCCCAAATTGAATCACAAAAAAACGGCAACAACGACAATGGGGACGTCAATTCTTCTTTCCCAAGACTGCCTTCGAGATCGAATTCGCCACCAAACCCTAGCCCTCACGCCTCCCGGAAGCCCTCATCCGTACCGCTCCCGCCACCGGAAGCGGAGCCCCGTCCAGGCCAGCCCCATGGTGGCGAAGTCGCCGGCTCAGAAC
Source organism: Pelargonium australe (assembly GCA_036897465.1). Taxonomy (NCBI): domain Eukaryota; kingdom Viridiplantae; phylum Streptophyta; class Magnoliopsida; order Geraniales; family Geraniaceae; genus Pelargonium; species Pelargonium australe. The sequence goes on along the minus strand of JAYMTH010001812.1, from coordinate 13,353 downwards.
CTGGTCATGGGCCAGGTCAAGATCCTAAAGCGCGGCGAGGCGTGCGATTTCGGGGCCGGAGAAGGAAACCAGAAGGCACGGAAGGGGAAGGTGGAGAAGCGGAATCAGGAGGTCGATTTGGCGCTTGGCTCGACGGATCGGGTCGGTTCCCGGGGCCGGCGCGGGCCGAAGCCCGAGACGCTCCAGAGGCAGATCAAGGCCTCGGATGCGAGAGTTGTGGGCGGAGTGTACGCCGGATCGGCGGTTTTCACGTCCCCGCCGCCGAGTTCTCTTCCGGTGCCGGGTTTTTTGCATTCGGGGTGAATAATGAACGATTCTGGTGACCGTATGCGATCGGAGATGAGGTCTTCTTCCATGGAAGCCTGTATTTGCTTGGTTTTCCTTTATTTTTTCAAGAGGAAGAGCCTTGAGCAGGAGCGCAGATAATTTTAGCCTTTGAAATCCTCTGCTCTTCAGGTATGGTTACTTCGATTCAAAATAGAAAGATTGAAGAAGCTGAGGCTTCATCTTCATGTATATGTCTGTTGCCTGATTATCTATTCATGATTATCAGCTAGAATATGGGGTGTGGGTTCTTGCATTGCTCTAAAATAACAGCCTTTGGAAACTTTATCTTCAAAGAATAATTTTTATGATGAATTATGTATGGATTCTGTGGTCCAAATTGTTGTCTTGGTTCATCTTTTCGAAAAATCATAGTTGAATCTTCTATTCTTGTTGTTTTTGTTCTTGAATCATAGTTGTTTTTGTTCTTGAGTAAATGTGTTTATTCAAAGGATATGTCCACAAATGGCTTTGTAAGGTTGTTCATTCAATACCATAAGAAATTTTGGTTTGAATCAAATGTAGACCGGCTCGCCATAAGAGCCTCGTTCATCCCATAATATTTCGAGTTTTTTGTAATATGCTGCAATAGTCATTTGATCCCGAGATAACCTACAATCTCTCTTTCAATCTGAAAAGTTCGAGGTGTTTTGCGTTGGGGAAAACAAACACGAGTGTGATGATCTTTCCAAACTTACACTATATCGGGGGAGTCAAGGAATTGAGGGTCGAGTAATTGTCTTCGTCATGAGAATTGGAAACAAGAACCGTTATGGAATGATCGGAGTGATGAAGAGAGTAAGGATTATCGGAATCTAATTAACCATGACAACAAAAATTGGCCAAAAAAAGAAGATTACCCTGTGATACCATGTAAAGAAGATGAAGAAAAGTATATACTATTATTTAATATTTTTGAAACAGAGTATACACATACATAAGAGTAGTTTCCTGTGATTGTGTTGTTCTAGTCTCACAATCAAGCTATTCAGATTACATAATTCGATTCGAAAATCTCGCAATTTAATAAAATTTCATTCAAACTCGCCACACTACAAATACATAAAAGTTATCCCGTAATTTTATTAATTTACAAATTTTTTTTTTTTTTATTACAAAAAATTGTCGTTCTGAGATTCAGTTTGAGTTTTCGTACGGCTGCACCATATTATTAGACTTGCGGCGGTCTCTTGGATTGAAAAATAACTAATTGCAGTTACACTCGTTAAGATAGTGAACTCTTGTTTGATAACAAGTTAAGTTCCTTGTTAGGATTTGTAGTACGACGACGCGGATTCATGTTGAATCTTTTCAATTGATATGTGCGAGGCAGTTGGAGGCTAGTGGTGGTTGCATGGAAGAAGGGAGGTGGCTTGGAAGGTGGTGGTTTTGTCATAGCCCTCTAATCGACATTCGAGTCTGCTGCCAAATTAAATGGCAGACCTAGTGGTGGCGAGGGGCAGTCGGTAACAACTTTCACGCGATCGTTTTAAACTCCACGTGCAATCGTTTTTAATTTTTCGTGCTCTTCAGATGGAGGGGAGGACTTCAATGCTTTCGGCTTAACTATTCATATTCATGTTGAAGAGAGGACTCTAGTACCTTCAACTTGATTTAGCAATATGATTTAGCCATTATGACTCAATTTGATAATGTTAAATTTTTATTTGCGGTTTGACATACGAACCGATTGGCGAGCAGGGACAAACGAAATTTCTAAGAAGAAAAAAAAGAAAATGAAGTTTCTGAGTTGCACTGTAGGGAGCTTCGTCAACAAAAGCAAGAGCAAAAGGGAAGAAAATGAGCCTAATTTCTAACTACCCTGCACTTTGGCCCTCCCCAAAACTCATCAATATTAAAGCCTCATTGACTCATGAGTCTCCAAAAAAAATTAAAATAAAAAATCAATGGGTTTCAGGGTTTGTTGTTGTAAATAAATATGCTGTCCATCCATGAAAACAACCAAACCAGAGATCATAGCAATGAGCTCCAATTGTGAAGCTGATAGACCATCGGCAACAATGGTGGAAGAGAGAAGGTCCGTTTTTAGCAGCAACCTCAGGTTCATATTCAAGGTCCCTGCACATGTTCGCAGGGTGGACGAAAATGGCTACACCCCGAATGTTGCGTCTATAGGTCCAATCCACTACAAAAGTAACGAATCAGCGGCCATGGAAGCTCACAAGCTGCGGTTTCTGGACCGTCTGTTACAGCGAAACCAGAAAATAAGCCAGCAACACCTCGTGGACGCCATGAAAGAACTGGAAGTCCAAACCCGAAGATGCTATTTCGATACCTTTGAAAATATTAGCAGCAACGACTTTGTGCGGATGATGGTTCTTGATGGTTGCTTCATACTGGAACTCCTGCGCTTGTGTTCCCAAGTAAGTATCAAAATTGATAACCGATTTTCTGAGAATTTTCATTTTGACTCGAAATGACTATACACTGCAGGGAAATGACGATGACATGAACGAACCAATCGTAGCAACGGAATGGATGCTGCCTAATCTGCAACGCGATTTGCTTCTGGTAGAGAATCAGCTTCCCCTGTTCGTGCTCCATAAGCTATTCGAGCTAACCAGCACAAGTGACAATGGCGGTCAAGGTGGATCCGGAGGAGCAGTTTTGTTTAACCTGCAGGCTCTAAAGTTCTTTAAACCAATACGACCTGGTAGGGGATCAACGCCAATTGAAAGATGGAGCTTGGCGGTTATCATCAACACCTACTAGCTCTGTTTCACTCCAGCTTTCTATTTACTGCTAATTCACCTACTTATTCGAGTTCAAGGCTTAGGCCGAGGCCGAGCAACAATCACATCAGAAGAAAGGGTTGGGTCAACAACGCGCAGAAACTGCAGAAGCTAGGGGTTAGTTTCAAGAGGAAGGCCGGTGGTCGCCTTCTGGATCTAGAGTTCTGGCCTCGTGCTCGGTTACTGGAAGTGCCCAGCATCTTCTTCGATGACAATACCGGCCCTTTGTTGAGAAACTTGGTGGCTTATGAACAAAGCAACCGTTGTGCAAAACAATACTTCACATTCGTTGCAGTGTTCTTTGGTAGCGTTATAGACACGGCAGAGGATGTCAAGATTCTGAGCAGGGCGGGAATCGTGATGCAGGCACAGGGCAGGGAAGATGAAGTTGTTCGTCTTTTCAACAGTTTACCGAAGGAGCTTGCTTGTGATCCAAATGATTATGTGATGTCCCGGCACATTGAAGATATGAACCGCTACTGTCAATCTCTTTATGCCAGAACTCGTCTGCAGATTTTATCTACCTTAGGCACCAAACTTTTCGAGAAAATTCTTCTGGCTTATATTTCTGTTGTCGTCACAATTGAGGTCACTGAATCCTACAATAACCCTGCAACTAATTTATCTCTATCATCTATAGCTTCTTCCCTTTTCCCGAGTTCATAATACCCACACACATATGCTCTCCAACAGCCCAGAAATCACTTCTCTATCACATCCTATCCTATTCTATGTTGTCTCAACTATGTTATAAATAAATCCTGTAATGCATCTGGTGTTGAAAATGCATGCAAAAAACAGAAAGTTGAGGTATTGATTTAATATGCAATTCAATTTAAGACGAGGTAAACAATTCCTATTCGTGTACCAGAGGTTCAAAGCTAGAACAGGTCAAGAGAAACATTGATCAATAAAGTGAATACATTTAACTTTTGAATTCCAAATCATATGCAGATATAGAGATCCTCACATACATAAATAACTAGCATAAAGCTAAACATACCTCCCAAGTCCTCTCCCCACAGCTAGTACTTGCCGTCGTGCAACGATCTCATGTAACAAAGAAACTAAGCAAAACTTACTGAAATTATTGGTATAACATTTACTAAGTACCCTACCAAAATAAACTCAAGAGGGTTCATGTAAAACATAAAAGAACAAATTGTGAGGACCTTTTCATGTTTCTCATGGATGCCCGCGTCTCTTAATCCAGCTTCACTGAAGAGAACAGGTAATGCACGAACCAGAACGAAGAAAGGAACCCGACTGTCCCAGTTGAAAGCATGATTGCTAGGACCATGAAGAGAGAGTATCCCAAGTAAAGAGTTGCGGAGACAGGACCACTCAAACTTTTAAGATCAAACACAAGATAGTTCACAGAGTAGAGGAAAATGTATATAGCAACTGAACCAGAAGCGAAGAAGGACTTCCACCACCATTTCCAGTCTTCAACACACAGATGCATGTAGGTCAGGACAAGAGATACTTCCGCACAAACCACCACAAGGAGGATCATAACAACAAAGAGGAACCCGAAAACATAGTAAACACGTCCCATCCAAATACTAGACATGATGAAAAAGAGCTCAATGAAAAGGGTACCGAAAGGGAGGGTGCCAGCACCAAGGACTAACAACCAAGACGGGTATTTCTGAGCAGGGATTTCTCGAGGAATCTGATTAGTTCGGACAGGGTATTCAATGTGAGGTGCCTTAGCCCCAAGGTATCCACCAATAAGGGTAAGGGGAACAGAAATGCAGAACCAAAGCAAAATCAGAATGACAAATAAAGAAAATGGAATGGCTCCTGTGCTGTGACTACCCCACAACAGGAAGTTGAGAGTGGTTAAAATCAAAAAGGCAATACCAGGGAAGAAACAAGCAACCCTCCATGAAACAGAAACCCATCCTTTGTAATCACCGCATCCAATCGTCCTCCAAAGTCGAACTGCTACATAACCAGCTGCTATACCAAGGATCATATAGAAAAATAGCATCCCTGTGATAAGTGTTCCACGAGAAGCTGGTGACATAAATCCAAGGGCAGCAAACAGTATAGTCACAACTGCCATCCCGAGAATCTGAACACCATCTCCTACCATGACACACAACAAGGAAGCATTGGTTGGAGCACGGAAAACATCCCCGACAACGAGCTTCCACCCAGATAACTCCTCATTCATCTGTGCTTGAGCCTCCGAGTCGAGCTCCTCATACCGGGTCAGATCCCTCCTTACAGTCCTCAGGAAGATCACCAGCACAATACCAGCAAGGAAGGTAATAACCATAAGAGAGTTGAGAATCGAGAACCAATGAACCTTTGACCCCTCCATCTTCAAATAAGCATCCCACCGCGATGGCCACTTGATGTCACTTTCCTCAAATGTTACCTCGTAGGTGAACATAATCGGCTGGCCTTGCTTAACCGGCATTGCCACAGTAGTAGGATCACATTTGATTGAAGAGGGGTATTTTCCATAAGTCTTCAAGTTCTTCACCAAGTCGACATTATGCATCAAGCTGCAAGGAACCACTTCAAACCCAACAACCATGTATCCTGGCACATCTGATTCCTTATTCCCAATTGTTGGAATAATCTCAGCTGCATCCCCAGTCCCCATCACACGGGCAACATTCGCCTCCTCGTACTTGTGAACAAGAACAGTGAATTTCAAATGGTTAAACACATAGTACACGTCCTGAACCTTAATCCCAACCGGGTACCCGGTCCACCTCAATAAAAACCCTTCCTTTTGGGTATACCGAATTGCAGGCAAGTTGTCAAGAATCAAATTAACCTGATACATCTCATCAATCCTCTCCGTCAACAGCTTAAAGCTGTCCTCCGACAACGGATCGGTGAGGCACAGGAAGATATCGGACTCGTTGGTGTACATCTTAAACCGATACGGCGAGTTCTCAATGCGATCACCCATAAGGAGCTCACCGAGATTCTCGGCGCTGTCCTTGACACCCTCGACGGGCTTGCAAAAGGGCAAGCTATAGTAGCTGAAGGGCATTTCGGTGTCAATGGAGGTCAGAGAATTTACCTTCACCGACAAGGTATCTCCGATAGCGTAGTTGTGGGGGTAGCTACCGGGAAGGTAAAAACCGTGCCCGGATTGAAATACCAGGCAAACAGCCAAGACCCAGATCTTCAACTGATCAAAGAAGTCCATTTTCGAAACTTCTATACTCGATTCGTGTCAGATCCGGATGACCCAGATCGGGAAATGAGTGAACAAGCACAGATGGAGCGCAGTTTCTGATTGAGAACAACAAAAATTGAAACAGAGCTACCAAAATAGATACTGAAAATGCGGTAAAATAAATTTAAACAGCAGAACTAAAATCAAGATTTGGCTGACCTTTTCTCAGAGGGCGTGACGGTGGTGCAGAGAGAGGATACGGAAATGGAGCCTCTCCTGGTTGGAGCCTTCACAATCTGAGATTTGCGAGACACGCACAGGAAGGAGGTGACGAGAGTGAATGCGGAAACAGATTGATCGGAGAGAGATATATAAATGGTTGATTGTTCTTGCTACTATACGGTGTCGCATAGCTATTACAGTATTTACCGAACTAGTGATGGAAGATTTACCATTATGACCCTACAATTCTTCTTTTTTACAGTAAATAATTTATTTATTTTCTTGCTCTAAATTCAAAATTCATGTTAACAAATAATATTCCCAAAAAGTAAAAAATCAGTCTATATGTCAAAATAAATTTCTTGCTAAAGAAGTTTTTGTTTATACTCGTAGAGGTGAGTTCGATTATTTAATTCTAAGCGAATAGATTTTCTACTATTATTTTGTTTGTAGAGTGTTCCGATGAACATGACTCCAGATCTTGAGATCCAACTAAACATGGAAATTAAAATGCATCATGTTAAAGATACGGTGATCAACTGTGGATCATTTGCTTCTTGATACAACACCAAACCTTATTATAACCAAACTCTATAGCCAACCATTTAGACCATAACCAATAAACATCTAAAATATGATCCGACTTCAATCCGATCCAATACAATCCAAATTTTAGGTCAGATCAAATCAAACTCAAATTAAAATATGCATAAAATGTAAGAGCTTGATCGATATGGTCCGACCAAAATCCAAATAAAAATAGTTTTTTTTTTTTAGCCCGGGTCGGATTTGAGTTTAGCTACCACCCAAACATACCCACAAATAAATACCAATACACAGATGGGAACTATGGAAGGTAAACATAATGGGGTCCAAATCCAATCCTGAATGATTGATGGATTTTCAACCATTCATGGTCTTAATTACGCATATCAATCACATGGGGCCGTCCTGGCATCAATTTCCACAAGTTCATGGAAATTTCAATTGCAGAAACTGATTGCTTTTGTGGAGAAAAAGGTTGCTAGAATTGAATACAGAAGTAACATAATAAAGCAGATCATGACTTTAAAGTCACTCAGTTAATGCAAAATCATGAAAAGTAGATACACAACTTCCTGTGATTTGAATTAAACTCCCACATCAACTCCTAATTTTGATGCTATAATGTATGAACTCAATGTGCATACAAAAAGATAACCCAAGTAGGAAGCAAAAATTATCCTAATTATTCAACACAAAGGACCTCGGATATTTCACAAGCATAACATCTCATACACTAGCTCGGGATTCATAATTCTAGTTTACATCTAATCGTAACCAAGGAGTCTCTAATACTTCTTCATAATCAAATTTATCCATAATTATATTTAAAGTAATGTAACAAACCAATTCAACAGAAGAAGTTCTGCAAGGAATTGGAGAACCAGAAACGAGAAAAGAAGAATGTTAAATGACAATAATATTAAAGGCCCGTGCCGCAATTAACTAAACTAAATGGAACTATAGACTTGTTAAACGAGTGCGTACTGGAAACTACTTAGCTTCTAACTTTTAGAACCCAATCCGCGGAATTTCGGGTGTTTAGTAGCAACCAAAGGATTGACCATACCTTTTGAATCTTTGCCCAACCCCATACCTTCCACAAAACCCATTTTCGCCATCATCTTAGACCCAAATCCCTTGGTATGCTTTTCAAATGCCCCAACTTTTTGAGGTTTGCTCCTAGACGCAGAGTCTCCAGCATGAGATTTCTTCCTGATAGACTCATCCTTGGCATCTCCAACATGAGACTTCATCTTCACCGAATCATCAGCAGTCTCGGAGAATTCAACCCCCAAACCAAGAGATTTAGGACGTTTGATTGCTTCAATTGGCTGCACCATACCCTGACCATCTTTTCCTAACCCTCCACCTTCTACGAAACCCATTTTAGCCATCATTTTGGATCCGAAACCTTTGGTGTGAACCTCGAATGCCCCAAACTTCTCCGAGCTGGCTACGCCCTTATTTTCACATGTGTCCATTATCTCCTTAGAGTCTAAAGTTTTGATCTCAACAGCTTCAGATTGCATAATGCCACTAGCAACAAATGACACGGGTTCGGCGTACGAAGACTGCTTTGCACCTTGTCTCCTACTTGCTTCCCTATTGCCACGGTTGCCTGACTTTCTTGATGACTTGATTTGTTGAAGTTCATGTGGACTTGTACCACTCCTCTTTATAACCGTATTTTGACTTTTTTTACCTGAACTTGCTGATTTTGTATTTGAGCCTTCATTTACCACAAAATCTTCATCCTCTTTGCCAGCGCCAATTAACTGAAACTCACAAAATAACCATAGTTTTCAGCTACATATCCGCAAATAGTTCATCCAAGTGGGTCTCTCCACAGCAGCCCAGAAAGACAATAAAAACAACAGTGGAAAAAAAAAAATTAGAATGCAATGAGTACTTCAAAGGGAGCAGTTAAAAATGAAAATAAACCTTTTCCAAACGAATTCTTTCACTAGATGATGGCATAGATGTGTGATGCGTCCGCGTTACAGTCACAAATCTGAAAAAGGAAAATTGCTATAGTTTTAACAAAACCACAATATCTTCTATGCAGGTCCACACAAACAGTGTCAGACACATACCGTTTCTTGCCAGAACCTTGACAGAGACTTCGCAAGTGATAAATTGCTGCTAATCGTTGTACCTAAAAATATTGCAGACTAATTATCATGACAGAAGTCTTTTATATGAATATGGTAACGGACCAGAGCATATCAAATCATACATCAAAGTAGTGTCAGAAAAATGGGGACTGAGAAGCATTATGAAGAGATTAAAGTGTTACTCCATATTTTTCTTCAAAAGTGTAAATAAAAACATAAATAGTCTCTCCGTCTCAAAACAAGTGTCTTAGTTTAAATTAGTAAGTGTTGTACATTTTCTCTTACTCTTACATCTCCATGAACTTGTGTTGAAACAAAAACTAAAGGGATAGTAACTTATTATAGGGGAACGATAATTCATGCATGACTAATTTTCTAAAAAGGAGAGAAGATACTTATTTTGGGATGGAGTGAGTAGCATTTATATAAATTGGATTCATATAATATTATCAATTGACCTTTCTTTTCTTTGCAAGTAAGAGAAATTATTAAAAGGCTCAATTGGATACCAACCAAATAGTCCACATATGAAACTGAAAGAAAGCAATTACAAAAGTTAAGAAGCAAAAGGAGAAGTGAATATTAGAATTTAGCCTGAAGAGTTAAAAATAAAAATAAAAAGGCATATTAAATACCTGGGAACAATCCCGAGTATGCATTGGCTGAAAACAGAACATATCCACTCCATTCAACACAATCGACTCTAATTGCTACAATTGAAGATCGTGAAGCTGTTAGTTCTTTCAAGAAGTCCAGAATAATTCCAATACAACAGACGATATTTCTTGTCTACAGACAAAACTTAATGGATTGATAGGCAATCACATCCATCTATATACATCTAATGCATTAATCATTGTCAGAAAATTCTCAGGGGTGGGGACTATAAAAGGATAAAATATGAAGTAAACTAGTTCGTGCCCTTGTTTATACCGAATTAATGTTTTCCAGATCAACACCACGATTCAGCATTCTCTCCCGACGCTTCACAGCAATCATTTCTTTCCGGTGTTTCTTTTTCAAACCTGCAAGATAAAAAAATATATAAAATAGAGCTGAGACATCTTGAAAGAAAATTGTTTAGAAGATGAAGAAATAAAATGATGATTTTCAAATGTAAGAATAGCTCCAGTCATAGCGATCAATTTCTCGATACCCAGCTTCGTAATAATAATATAGAGATCCCACATAATTACCCAACGAAGCAATTGATATAAAGAACCTCCATTTCAAAATGTGGACTATACCAGAATATCAAACAAGCTATTCAATGGAAAAGCATAACAATAATAGTACGATCAAAAGAAAACTAGTAAAACCCGTTTAACTTAAGTCACAACTCACAAGTCCATTGATAATGCCACCATCATGGAACAAAGCTATACCACAAGCATCAGCCAATAAAAAGGCAAGGCAACATATTAGATGCTTTGAAGTCGCTATACACAGAACATAATGATGGTTATCCAAGACAGAATCAAGGTTATATATTTAGACCACCAAATCATATTTTGGACTTCAAAAGATTGTTATATAGGACAAATGCATGTTAAATAATATAGGACAAGATGCTTTGAAGTGAACTTTACCAGGAAAGTTTCTGTAAGTTTTACTCTTTGAAGCCGCCGATGGCCAAGACTGAGGAAACTGAGAAACGTGCTTTTTTCTTGCCGAGAAGGACCTTGGATCTTTCACAAGCATAACATCGTCCAAAGCTGATGGCAAGATGACATCTCTAGCACTAGATGCAGGTAAAGAGTATTTCTTTCTAGACTGAGGCTTCTTCACACCATATTCTGTAGACGCATCTTGAAGAGCAATGCCACCCATTTTTTCTATGGTTTCATCAAAGCCACTACTAGAAGAACTATCATCATCTGACTCGTCCAACCTTTGTTGTACCAGCCATTTAGATTCGAAAATACTGGCACTCCCACCTATTCCTTCCAAGTAATCTTCTGCAACTTCTTCGTCAATGTCTGAATCACTATCAAACGTATCTTCAGAGCCATCACTTTCAGATGTCTCAGAAGATTGAGAGTCTGCATCATCCGGTGACTCCCCATTGTCGTCCTCATCACTTTCCTCATCAGATAAATCTTCAGTGTAAAACTTCATGCCTCCAATTGACAAAAAACCTGAGTTTTGCTTTGGAGATGATGTCTCTTCTAAAACTTCTTCTGCTCTATCCGCATCCTCTCCAGAATTAATGGTCTCATCAACATTCATTTCCTCATCCGAAGTTGGTGAGTTGAAACATGACCCTTCTTGCTCTTCTACATTTTTTGAGGATGATCCAATACCACTTGGGGTTGCCTCAGATTCATCATGGAACCCCAATCCTCTATGAGAACTATCTCCTAAAGCAAAACCCGAACTGTAATCATAAGTAAAAACCATATCTTGGGGTTTTGGAGGCGTCTGGTCAACATAAGCAAAGATTTTGGCCTCTTTGGAATCAACTAAAACAATAGGGCTTGACTCATCCAGAACATTTTCTCCATATATGCCCCCAAGAGTCCCAACACTAGATTCTCGTCGCAAACCCTCCTGTTATATAATTGAAATAACAATTAGATTTTTATCGAAGCAAAGTTTTCGATGGATCAATTAATAAACTGATAGGTTTTACAAAAAAGTAAAATAAAGGAGTACAAAGTCTTCCTACGAGATGTCTGGGTGAGTAAATAGTTTTTATGAAGCAGTCCAAGACTTTCGAGTAATAATTTTAAGTTATTTTTTCTTCAATGGATTTAATATACACTTTTACATCCTCTTAATAAGTTTAAGTTAGAAAACAAGATTCCTCGTTTCACTTTTACATCCTCTTAATCCAAATTAGTAAGTGCTACTTTTTCCCTGACAAAGCTCTACTCTTATTAAGACTTACTAGGGCACAACTAAATTTTATGTAAGAATATGGTCAAAGATGGTAAATTTTTACAAATTTGCAAGAAAAAATAGCTCCATCAGCGAGCTAAGAAAATGGTGTACCTGAACATCAATGGTTGGGTACTGGTATCCTATACCACGTACATTGGATTTCTGAGAAACAGGTTTCGAACTAGAACCTCTACCTCGACTAGAATTCCCAGATTTGGACCCTGACTTGGCACTCCCATTAGGGTTTCTTCCTGCAAATCCACACAAAAAGGGAATTCCAAACCAAGCAGGGAACAGCCAAAATCGAAACTGAAAGCACCCATTAATCACCCCCAGAAACTCAAAAAGAAAAAAAATTAAAAGCATATTTTCTCTTCCCCACAAGCAAATCCGCACAGATCATTATAGGAACAATCAAATAGCTTGATTCGTACAAAAAGTTACTTTTTTTCTTCAGACCCGCATAGAGAATCAGATAATAAAAAAATTACTTTCCTCCAAATACTCCAGAAAATTTTCTCAACGACCAAACAGATAGGTGCTAAATATATCTTAATGGAGGATTTGAAAATACATTTACATATAAATATATTCATTAGGGGAGAGATATAGAAAAGGAACCTGGAAGCTGGGTCGGAGAAGGAGAGCGAAACGAGGACCAATCAGACAAAAACCCGCCCTCTACGAAGAGGCGATTTTGATCCTTGGACGATTTTGATCTTCTGGTGTTTGGCTTGGGACCGTTGTTGCTGGGCTTTCTCCTGCCACGTCCTCCCATGGCTGCTGCGTCTGCGTTGCGAGTTTCTTCTCCAATGGAGGAACAGAGACTCTGATCGATCGAAAAGAGAGAGATGGGGGTGTAGATACCCTCTGGTGTCCACAGCCACTGGACGCTCTGCGGGTTCATTGAGGACCGTCGATCATTTCGGAAGACTTGGTGCCCAAGGATTGCGTGAACGGACAGGATTGAACCACAGACACGTGGAAGGGCTAGTTTGGGAGGCACGTGGATCTGGGTGTCGGGTGTGGAGACCCGATCCGATTGGGAGGTCGAATATTCTAAAGGCCTATATTCGAATTTCACTACATTATGGATTATGCCATATAAATATAATTAATTTTTTTTGTAAAGCAAAATACGTAACTTTTTCTACCCAAAAAAAAATTACGAAACTTTATTAAGCTAAATTGAAAGATAATAAATCCGTAACATAATAAATTATTAGAGGTTGGACACCTATCCAATCCTTTGAACTTGATACATGACTAGATGATTTACAAAGTTTATTAAGTCACCACATACATTCCAACAATACTGAAATTTAAATGAGAAAACTACTCCAATAAAAAAATGCCTACAATT
>JAYMTH010001811.1:0-13878 GCA_036897465.1 Pelargonium australe | reverse complement strand
GAATTTTCCGTAAAATTTATGAAGTTTCCGGCGAGTTCATGAATTTTCCGGCGAGCTTTTCAATCTCCGGCGAAGTTAGGAAAAAGAAGAAGATGGTAAGGGCATTTTGGGGTTTTAAAAAAAAAGTAATGGTCATGTGCTGGACACATGACCAAATAGTACCAATTCCGTTAAGTTTAACTGACGGAACGAAGTTTAGAAACCATAGGGTAGAAAATACATGCCAAAAAAAGCATAGGATATGAAATTGAAAAGAAGGTCTACCATAAGGTAGGAAACTGTAATTACCCCATAATGAAAATCACACCCCAATAGCTCGAAAGTGGGGCACATCTACTTCTAAAGTTCTAATGATCCAATATCCAATTTGATCTCCAAATATTTGTGTTTCGACGTAGTTTAGTAGGTGAACTTTTTAACTCAAAATAGATCATAAATTTTTATCTGACCCAAAATAGACACTAAACTTTCAAATATCTACTCAAAATTGTCTTTGCCTATAAAACTTATATAAAAAATTTAGGGACCAAATATGGTTAATATTTGAAAGTTCAAAAACCATTTTGAGTTTTTTGTTTATATAAAAATTATGAACAAATTTGAGTCGAAACTTTAAAATACATGGATCAAATTGAGTATTTTACCTTTACTGTTAAATTGAAATGTAAACTTATACTCGAGTCTTAAATGTGTGAGTGTCATATAACATCAACCACAATTTAACTATTAAAAATTGTTATTTATCTAGGGTGAGCCATTGTCTACTAAGGCTACATGCATGCATAATATTGATCTCACTTAATTAACATGTGAAATGTATCTTATAATTAAATTAGTAGCGGTGTGTTTGAGAACCAACATTACATTTAAAATGAGTCAAATCAAGTATTAGTAATTACCTTCATACGTGGATTTTGATTTGACTCAAATTCAATAGTAATCAAAACATGAATCCAACTGTAATTTTAAAGGACAATTTTCACTTCGTCGTTTGAGGTTCTATGTTATCATTTCTCAGACATTATACTTTACTAGAAATACAACATTTCAAATTTCTAAAGTTCAAATGATGCATTTCAAATCAAATGTGTCTTCCAAACGCACCCTTTAGAGAATAGTTGAAGGTTGTTAGGATTGAAATGGGATATTCATTGGTTGGTTGGTGAAGCACCAAGTGGCATGAACAAAAATATCAAAGAAAACAAAATAGAATTGGCATATATTTATCTATAACTAGTGCTACTCAGCCAGAATAGAATCAGTTTCTGCCTTTATGGTATGAGGTTTGTTTTGTAAAGATAATTGGTATTGGGTCAGATAAAGGCACCTAATAGAGACATAAGAGAGGACCATTTCTCTTGCTGGGAAATTACTCATTAATTAAACAAAAATTCAAAGTCAAATACTATCTCAATCTAAAGGTACTGCTCGTACATATATCTATTGTCAGCGAGACGCGTAATTTCAAGTTGGGTATAAGATTGTGGGCTTTTTATTAATCATAACAACAATGTTATTCTATTTGGCCCTGTCACTCTCTAATTAAACAGTGCTTCAAATTTCTCATATTGCCAAAACACTGAGTCTACACAATAGTTTTCTTCAATATATAGTTTTTATTTGTATGTGCCTTTTGCATTTTTTGAACTGCTCAAGTTTAACAACGGATGGAAACAAGAAACTTGACTTTAAGCAAATTCTACAAATCTTTTTTCCTTGTGTTCATGTTTCGATATTTCATCGCGCAGAGATCACCATTTTTTTTCTAACTTGTTTTCACGGAAGCGCGCAGTACACGTATATTTATCCTATATCCTAAACCAAACACAGCTTGATAGACTTACTTACCGGATGGGGGTATCGGAGGTGGGTATGTATCCTTTACAAGCTTCGGGCAACCTTTTCATATACATCACGAGGCCAGTTCCTATTCATATTGTTGGCTAGAAAGCTTGCAATCTGCAAATCCAAAACAAACAGGTATCATTAGTTGATACAACTCAAATAATCATAGTTTGTTTCATTGGCAAGATTATGATACAATCTGTTTATAATAAGACAATGTAAGTTGTGTCATCAAGAGCTTGGGGAATATATTTTTCACCATTAACTTGATCGAAACCTATTTTATACCTAATGAAGCAATGTCAAACCACAATAGTACAATTTGTGACATTAATTATTGTACATTCTTGTATTAGAGCATAAAAATGAATGCCTTGGATGAGTATATACATGATCTTATCTTGTAAGTTTATTTTATTTTACTTGATCTTATTTTTAGGACATGTATTCTTCGATATAATACAGTAGTAAACCAAGCAAATTAAAAGTGGCTAGAAAATTAATCAAAAGTAAGAGTGCCTATGAAAGAAACAGTAATGGTAAACGAGCACCTAATCAGACAATGGAATAACTTGGACAGAACCATATTTACTGTGGACAACATACCTTAGCCCTCAAGGCGCGGAGTGATCCATCAGAATCTGTCACATTGTCGAGACAAGAGAGAGCAATCTTCAGAAGGTCTGGCACGCAAGCTTGGACATGAGGAGATAAATTTTGGAAGACATCAGCAGCAATATCTGGTGCCCGTGGGTCCAATGGAAGAAACGGAAGTCTGGCTACCTCTCTCAAGAGCATCTGCATGAAGACCCACTCTTGCCAATTTGTGGATGGACAATATTGCCTCAAGCTGTCTTAACACGTTTTGTTGCTCCAAAACATGTTCTCGTTCTTTAGGACTGCAAAGAGAACTCAAGTAATATTTCAAAATCATGAGGTAAACACAAATATATTACATAAAATATAAAGCAAGAAATCTAATTCCAAGTTTGAATAATTTTAGAACAACTAGATAATCTATATTCTTATCTACTAAATTGACAATGGTCAAATAATGAGTCGCACAACAACCTTACTTGATAATAATTATACTTGCATAGATCACGACAACTAATTTAATGATTTCAAAGTTTTAGTTACAAATCTTTCAACAGGTAGCACAGATACCCACAGCATAGCTTTAAAAGACTTGAAGTGAAACCTATCAATTCGGAAAGTTCCTCTTATTCAACGAGTTTTTACACATATATCAGTATTAATTAATGTCATAGTTCACAAAAACTATAACACAAATTGAATAAGGAGAACCAAAATATTGAACTTGCCTGACTTCGGGATAATATTTGTACGTCTCCGATAAATCGTTGCCAGAATGAACAAGGCCAGCAGTCCGGCTCTCGCCATCCAATCTACCACGTGACAGGGCACAAATTGCTTCAGAGAGGCACTTATTTATGGTATCCAATGCCATGGAAAATGCCCCAACCCTCTTATGAATCTCTATAGACTGAAATTGGTAGTGAAACAAAGGTGATAAGTACAAAAGCTTAAGCACAAGACAGGAGAACTATTCAAGACAAATTAGGCAAAGAAATATCTAAAGGCACAATTTTTCTCTACATAGAGCTTCATAGAAGTCATAGACAGATGCAAGAAGGCAGGAAATTTACTTTGTCATACATCCCAGTTTCCTGACAATGGTGTGCAGCCTCAAGCAAAAACTGTTGTCTTGCTTGTCCATCAGTCAAGAATCGCCCCAACTCACCTTCTTCTCCAGTGCCCCTTGGACCAAGTAAAAGATAAATTCCACCATCTCGTAACAACAGTTCAGCAAGAAGTTGCTTTAGCATTAAGTTTCTCTGCCTCTGTTGATCCAGAGTACCTCTCCCAGTCCATGATAATAGTCCACCCTCAACTGCAGCAGCAGCTTGTGCATAGTATTCTAATGCTGCAGGGAGATTACCCAGACGCAAATAAGCTGACCCATATTGTCTAATTATGCTAGATATCTCTGCATAAGCATCCATCACCCCAAGTTTCCGTCCCGTCCCAAAACCTTCAGAATGGATCCCATGGTCCGCAAGCACAATTGATATGTGCACAGCATCAATGTTATATCCTTCATCTCCTGTCTCCTTAGACAAGTGCTGGATGGCTGGCAATAATTGTATACTTAAAAGCAGAACATACGGATAAACCAAGGGGTCTTTTCCATCTTTTGTATAATATGATGGCTCAAATTTATTTAAGTACACTTGCAGATCATCCAAACTGTATGGTACTAAACCCTCGCTCAAGACAACAGATGACGCTCCAGCAGGCAAGTCGCGTACAGCAGACAATTTGAACCACAAGAAATCCTCAATAGTATTAAAAAGTGTTGGTAAATCTCTTAGAAGACGATCAATTTGCTTACGAGAACCAGATACGATAGCATATAGTAACAATTTTTTCTTATCATATGTAGCTCTACCCACCCGGTCACCCATCCTTAACATTTTTTCACATTCTTCAACAGCAACATTTGCAGTTTCCACAGATACCATGCCACCAGAGTTAACCCAATCTGTAAGCTGTCGAGAAAGAAGTTATGATTGATTGAATATATAAAAATAATTATCAGCAGTGACATTATGTACCAGTGGAGCAAACTGGTGTGAAGAACGAGATGATAAGGCAACATTCCTTGCTTCATCATAAAATCCAGTTCTCAAGCAAAAGTAGATCTGTTAAGAAGAAACAGAGAATATATTTTAAAGGTTCATTAATTTGAAGAAACAAATGCAAATAAAATAGTTCATGGCAAAAAGAAAAGAAAAAAAGACAACTGTTAACCAACAATGCGTGCCAAAATAAACCTAGCTCCGAGCATCCAACCTCTTGCTCTTGATAAGTACAAAGGGTCCTATTTTCTATGGTACTCCCTCCGTCCCAAAATGAGTGTCTTGTTTCCATTTTTTGCAAAAATTAAGAATTACAAGATAATTTAGTATGTTTCCAATATAACCATCACTTTACTACCTACACCCCATGTGCAAATCTGCCCATGTGCATAAGTGATAAGGGTAATATGGGAAAAACAATAGTATAATAACCTAAAAATAGAAACATGACACTTATTTTGGGACAAAAAATTTAGACAAACAGGACACTCATTTGGGGACGGAGGGAGTATTAAACTTATGCTTTCACAGAGCATTTGCACATAGAAAAGAATCTAAGACAACCCAAACAATTTCAAAGTTGTTTCCAGTACCAAAACTAAATTTCAAGGAGAAAAAGCACTCTGCCTCAAGAGAGAGAGAGATAGAGAGAGAGAGAGAGAGAGAGAATAACACTAACTAAAGCTAACAATAGATTTTTTTTTTTTTTTTTATCAGCAAATAGTACTCTTTATTAAAATAGAAGAGAAAGAGTACAAGAGAAAAACAGCAAAAATGCAATTACAATCACAGCAACCCTACCAAGCTACTAATGGGGCTGTGTCTCCAAGACTCTAGTGAGAGGCTAGCAACCAATGGAGAGGAGATTTTGCTGATGGAGAGTGCATAGCACTGAATAGTGAGAACGGTTGAAGCAGGAGAGTCCAAATCACCATCAAACACCACCTTGTTGCGGGCTAACCATATGGACCAGAAGGTGACTAGGCAGAGAATGGTCCAAAACTTTCTAATAGCCTTGATGTTGCAGAGTGAAGGCCACTGAAGAAAGAGGTCTGAAGCAGTCAAGGGCAAGACTGCACATGTCCCCCACCAATTGAAAACAGAGTACCAGACCTCACGAGACCATTGGCAAGATACAAGGAGATGGTTACATGTTTCAAAATCCGAGCTGCACAGTGGGCATACGCAATCCGCAATAGGAATTCGGAACCCATGATCTTCAAGAAAGCATTTCGTAGAAATACTATTGTGCATGACTAGCCAGGCGAAAGATTGGAGCTTGGGGGGGACTGCTGCTTTCCATAAAGACTTGGCCCAAGGGACCGTACCGGAGCTTGGATGGACCTGTAATTTATCCGCAACACATCTAACTGAGAAAATACCTTTGGGGTCATGTGACCATATTACCGAATCCGCCAATCTTGGGTTGGGAGAGAGCGGGTATAGGGACAGAAGGAGTTGGTGACGAAGCTCACGTTCCCATTGGAACAAGCCCCTCCGATAAGAGAATTCCCCTAAGTTTGAAGTATTTTAATTTGGTGAGCTATTATAGGAGACACTAAAATGGCTTACACTAACTGTAGGATCATCTGAGAATAAGAAATATATTTAATCTCTACACCAATAGAGTTTCGTCAAATTATCTAAACAACTAGAACCATTGAACATCCAATCAAATTGGATTTTTATATTACTTTAATATTAATTATTCAAGTACATAATTAGAATTAATTAACCAAGAAAGGGGTTGCAAAAATGAAAATAAAACAAAGCATCAAAGACCTGCTGCCAAGTGGTATCAACAGGAGGCTGCCTTCGAGCATCGACCGCGTCGAAATCTAGAACCCCATAGTCTCGTAAACGAATCTGCATGAAAACATTTAAGAAACAAAAAATTAATATGATATTCATGAGGGCTAATATAACAAACAGAGAACTACAAGCCTCTGGAAGATAAAATATAATTTTAGACATACCCGAAGAAACGCACGAACTTTTTGTAAATTTCCAACAGCACCACCAAGAGCAGCCTAGAGCAACAGAAAAATGGTCACAAAAGTAGATGCATAAACAACTAGTGCCACTACGAATGTAATGCTTAAAAATCAAGCCCAAGAAAACATAAAAATAAACTAGTACCAAAAGCAAAAGAGAGAAAGATAATGGGACAGTTTTACTAAGCACTAAAATGTATAACTTATATGAGAGGCAACTATAAATTAAAACTCCAACAAACCAAGCACTAAATAAAGACATGACATAAACCTCATGAGATTTTTTGGGCAAAGGAAAATCGATTACTGAAAGATAAAAATCAAATAATAGTCCATTTGGATTCTTGGATTTGATTGGAAATCCTGCATTTGAGTCAAATATAATGTTTGGATGTGGAAAGAATATGCATTTGGATTTGGCTAAAATCCAATAGGATTCATAATATGTCTACAACATGGAGTTTCAAATGACAACTCTTACCTTGTCATTTGAAATTTTATGGTTTCCCAAACATTATATTTGTATTTGAAATACAACATTCCAAATCCAGGATCTTAAATAAAATCCAAAAATCCAAATGCAACCTGAGAGAAAATAATTACCTGCGCTGGATGACTATGTATCGATTCCATGATATACTTTTCATGTCCCCATTCAAGGTGGCGCCTTGCACCAATTACCAGTGACATCTTTTTTGATACTCCCCTTTGGATAGTTGAACCCTCACCCATCATTGTCTGCCAGTACAATAAAAAGCGTCAATACAACACAGAGTAATGAAAATTTCATAACAAATCTAGAGCCAACATAAATGAAAAAGTAAACTAGGCACAAGATTATAAAGGTCTACCTGAACAAGGTGCCATATCTTCTGCATGGTGACTGATTTTCCACTAGATGCATGAAGGCCCAAAGTTTCATAAGCACCTCTGAATGCAGTAGCAGGCTAATGATAAAACATCATGTAAGTAGTGATTTTTAACATATGTATGTAGATCCATGCACCATAACATATAGCCAACTTCAGCATCTGGTTTAAAATATCTCAGAGCTAGAATACGTCGTGAATACCATGAAATTGCACAAACTTGAACAAAAGGGGGAAGCTCAGTATTGCTTAATAGCTACAATCACCGTCAATCTTATGAGAGAGAGAGAGAGAGAGAGAGAGAGAGAAAGGAAAAAAGTTTACTTGAAAGGTTAAGCCGTGCTCTCTTGCATTGTTCAGATTCTTCACAACTTCAGCATAGACAGAGGCTTTTTTCTCAAGGACAGGCTTGTTTGCCAGAGGTACTACCTCCATGCCTGATGGACGTTGAGGGCGCGAAGTTGTGGATAACATTTGACCAGGACGAGTACCAGCAATGCCGGTATCAATAAAGTTAGTCCTGGGTAATGTTGAAATTCGGCTCAAGCTCTGCAGAACGTCGCGTTTTTCTTTATGCCAGTCCTCCTGTCAAACACAATGTCCATCCAGTATTTAGTTTACAAAGAAGAGCTAACATATCTTCTCAGCAATGGTGACAACACTCCGCTCTATACAACAAAACGTGTTCCCCACGCCTCCTCCGCAGCCTAGGGGTTGAAAGGGTGTGGATGTGGGTGAGACAACAATCTGAATATGTGATACATTTCATGAAGATCATTTCCCCAACATTATTAAAATAAAAATAACCACATCATAATACACATACCATTCAACTGAATCCAGTTCTCACAAAAGCTTCATATACCAGAACAAATTTAACTATCAATCTTATATCGCTTGGGAATTTTGATGCCCTAAAATTAAAATGCTAAGTAATAATCCAGTCTTCACAATATCCCATTTTAGGTAACTATCAGAAAAGAAAAGGCAAAGGAAATACAAGATAGGAATTTCATTACAGATATACAACCACTATTAACCATGATGACCATCTAAAACTCTAAATCCAAAGCATGGTTACTGGTAAATGAATTCATTGTAAAATATCCAGTGACAAGAATTAAATACTGAAGTTTATGAGCAGCTACAAGAAGTATGCAAAGTTACAAACAATGATCAGTTTTTTTAATGTGGCAAAATGTACTCCACCAAAAAAGTTACAGCGCAAAAATAATGAATGATAAAATGCATTAGGTAAATCTAACCTCCAAAACTTTCATCATATAATCATTAAAACTTCTGCAGTTATCCTTCTGAGCTTCTTGCACTGCTGAGACCATTGCCATCTCATGAAGCTGAGGTAGCAACAATGGAATATTATTATCTTTAGTGTCTCAAACACACTGACCAACAAAATACCAGAACAATAACACCAAGCCACCAACCAGGTTCCTAGATAATACAGCAAACCATATGTGCATGCCAGAAGCATATTAGAAGAAACTTAGTCCTAACAGATAAGTTAATCATATTTGAACTAAACAATGTGGAAATTGAAATGCATGGTTGCTTACCCAGCCATTCAGGCAATATGACAGTCAAAGGAAAAAAGAAATGTGGAGAAAAGAGCACCAGATACTTGGATAATCCTTTCTAGGCACTGGTATTTAAAATTGGATTCATTTGATGCTATAGTTCTTATAATAATCATAGAAATGAAATTAATAACAAAAGTCAACCCCAATTCCCCTTTCTTTCTATCTAGTCCAATGACTCTTTCCTATATCCATCCAAGCAAGCAGGACAACAAAATTCTTAAAGACAAATTCCATGCTATAATGTATAATCCAAAAAATATAATGGGAACAAAGATGCCTGTCATAGATTTGTAATCGTAAATATTAATTGAAGCCAATATGCAAACAA
This sequence comes from Pelargonium australe, assembly GCA_036897465.1. Taxonomy (NCBI): domain Eukaryota; kingdom Viridiplantae; phylum Streptophyta; class Magnoliopsida; order Geraniales; family Geraniaceae; genus Pelargonium; species Pelargonium australe. Next base: position 4,581 of record JAYMTH010001811.1, on the reverse strand, counting down.
TATAAAGAATGAAGAAAACATACCTGCTGCAGGTACTCTTCAACACTTGCTGCCTCAGCTGGGAAAACATCCTCAAATGTCGTCTTCAGAGAAAAAAATGGAATGATGAGCAAAATCATGTAGTTCAGAAAGATATGATAAGTGTAGAACCACACGAGTCACCAGCTATACAAACTACACAGCAATATTTAAATCCAAGTTCTAACCAAAAGTGAAATATTTCTCTGTTTTCTCATCTGCAAAAAGAAATTATATAAAAATAAAAAATAAAAAAGAAAAGAAGAAGAAGCAAGTACAGTACTGACAAGGGCTCTGTTGAATTGGGTTAAAGCGAGACATAATGCGCAAAGGTAGAAAATAACATTTACTTTGCCTACTCTGCAGGTAAGATAATGCATACAGTATTCTGTTTGACATGAATAATCATCACCAAGCAGTTCTTTAATGAGAAAAAGCTTACAGCAATGAAACTAGGTAACCAAGCATCAAATCAAAATTTGCAAGAAACTTTACCTTTAATTCAAAAGACTTCAGATCCCGTGCTAGCTGCTCTGCATTTATTCCCTCACGCGCAAGTAGCCTAAAAATGTGTGCCAAGGAAAATGAAAGGATAATAGTCACAACCCATAATGGTTCGTTTGAACGGAAATCATTAACAAGGTCATCAGAAGAAAGAAAAAAAAAAAAAAAAAAAAAAAAAAAAAACTAACTTAAAACAAAAAAACTAGAATTTTTGTTAGCTTTATTGTAATTCTGTCAGCTAAACTTTAAAGCAAAAGTAAAATAACTTTAACAATTCAAAGTAGAAGCTTTTATAATAGTCACAGATCAGTACCTTGTGGCAGCAACAGATTGAGAAGGACCCTCAGATCTTATAGTTTTGGCCTTGAGCTTCTTAGACAATGCTTCTAACTGATCTAAGTTTCTCTGAAACAAATAGAAAAAAATGAATTCATATCAATAAATAGTGGTAGATGCCTAGAAGGCTAGAAGAATCCATTAAGAAAGGAACCCCTTGCTAAGATATTTTGTTTGCATATACTTAAATTATTTCCAATGGCTTTCTTTCTTTTTCTACTCTAAGAACAATAGATTACATGTTACTACTGTATATTGTCTTATATTGGAACCAAAATTATCATCCAAAACTTTGGTGCCAAAGGTTTCAAATAATTCAAAATAACCAAGTTCAAAGTCTGGTCCATCTTCTTGTATATTTTCACATTAGGAAAAGAGAAGTGGGTAAAGAAGATATGAACCAGAACAGCCATTATACATAAAATAAGCATAATAATTTGTATATACTAATTTATATTGAGTTTCATATAAGGGTTTTGGCTTCCCATACTAAAAGGCAACCTTATTAATAGAGTTTTGTTTTCACCTTTACATGTAGCTTTATCTTTTCATATTTTACTAATGTGGAACTTCTATATTCAACAGTATTCTTAACGATCGTCATAAATATACGCAAATAAGAAATATAAGCAATTTATCTTCCCTACAATTCCCAAAATCCAAAGCAGATTTATGGTTGGAAAAGAGAGAAGGCAAGCAAGAACAGAAGAGATAGACAATAACATTTATATCATACCAATTACCATTACATATTGTTAACATTGAACATGAGTGTGCAACTCAAAATTACAAAATTCGTACAAGTTCCCAGCTACCAAGCAGATTATGGTTGAAAAAATAAAAATGTAGATAATCATCCAGGTTGAATTCAAATAAGTTTTTTATCTTTGTTTTTCATCCATTACAAATGGACTTAAGCGAAGGAACATTTAAAGTTTATATTTTCCTGCATTTTCCCGGGAAACAAAAAAGAAATATTAACCTGTAGAGGAGGGAACTGAGCCGAAGGCGTGGTCTGTTCGAGAAGCTTCGTGGAAGTATGGAGCAGATCGGTCCAGCTACCCATGTCTTGTTCACTCGTCGCCATAGCTGAAAGCTCACTCTTCGTGGCTGTGTAAGAGAGAGGGAAAGGGTTTTAGCACAGTACAGTCTCTCTTTTAAATATTATATGTTCAAAATCCGAATATAAAGTACCACATGGGCCTGTCAATTGGGCCTCTGCCCCACGGGCTAGTGCAGACAGGGCCCACTAATTCAAGACATGTGCCCATCCGTCCCAAAATGAATGTCTTGTTTCTCTTGCATTTTTGTCTCAAAATGAGTGTATTGTTTCCTTTTCTAGTAAGTTAGTTATGCATGAATTGTCAATAATATATTTATAAAAAGTTAGTTAGGATCTCTCAACACATGACCATGAGGATACAATAGTAAACATATCATACTAACTAACTTGGGACGGAGGAAGTATTTTTTTTCACAAGTGTCTTGTTTTTCATTAGAAAGTTCGTTATTATGATTTACAAATAACATTTTTATAATAAGTTATTTAGTAAGGTTGGATGGGTGGTGAGAGACACAAAGGATAGTTTAGGGGGTGGTCGATGGTCCTAGGTTGGCCAACACCAAGCTTGGGAGGTGGAAGCACTAGCTATTCGGAAAGCTATTTTATGGGTTCTAAGGAATGGGTGGCGAGATATGATTATTGAATCTAACAGCGCCAAAACCTGGTTTGCGTCTCCTCTAACGGTTAGAGTGGAAAGGATCACTTCTAGTAAGGTTTGGATGGACAGGATTCTGTCCAAAACAAAATCTAAAGACATCACAATCGTGATCTTCTGATTCGGAGCACTGTCGTTGCTTGGAAAATCTGGAAGGAGAGAAATAATGCCCTCTTCTGGAGATCCCAGTTTTTGTTTCCCAAAGTTCTCAACGAAGCCCATCTGTTGGTCCAAACCCTTGACTTGGCATGGACGAACTCCTCCTCATCCAATAATCCTCATAATCCCAATCCTACATCCCTTGTTGAAATCCAGAGCTCGGCGTCAATTTTATTCTTGTGTGATGGTTCAATCTTCAGCAGAGATTGGTTGGGAAATACAAGACAAACAAGAAAGAATTATACTGATTTCAAAAGAGGGGAAATCGGCCACAGTCAAATTACCTTATGGAGAGGTACGTTTGATATCCCAAAACTGCTCAGCAACAGTCGGACAAGTAGGGAATGTTGGAGGGCATTTCCAATTTTTATAGGAACTTCTGTACCAGAAACAATGGTATCTCCAATTCTAGCCCCTCTGGGATGTAAAATATATCTCTTCTCACCATCCCCATAGTGTATGAGACAAATGGACGAACTTCTCCTCATCCAATAATCCTCATAATCCCAATCCTACATCCCTTGTTGAAATCCGGAGCTCGGCGTCGATTTTATTGTTGTGTGATGGTTCAATCTTCAACAGAGATTGGTTGGGAAATACAAGGCAAACAAGGAAGAATTATAGTGGAGATTAGTCATGTCCTTTTTGATAATCACCTTAACGGTGATCTTTTGTATGTTAGTAGAAGTATGGTAGCTCCGGCTCATAATTTAGCCAGTATAGGCTCAAAAGGTCTCAACAAACAATGGTTATGTAATAATTTAATTGATGTATGTTTAGTCTGCTATCTAATATAATGTTTAATTACTATCAAAAAAATAAAATTGGGTTTCATATGGACTTACTAATTTCTCATTAATTTTTCTCAATATAGAAAGTAACACTAATTTTGAGATTGGTGGAGTATAATAATGCAAGTGATTGCATATACATTAAGTTACTGACTAAAACGCGAACATGCTTATAAAAATTTGACACGTCATAAATTAACACTCATACTAATTCAATAAATTAATTAAAAGGTGTATAGCGTCCGCTCGAATCAAATTTGAATGTGTCTTGGTTGCAGCTAGAGTAGACGAATTTTGTGTAAGTTCTAGTTGTTCAACTCTAACTCAACCTTAAAGATTTTAAAGTTTTGTCAGGTTTCAAGTTTTAGGCATAAAAAATATTATTTTCCGTAGAGTTTACCCTGTCCGACCGACTTTAGATTAGACTAAAGTCGAGGGTCAGATACCCATCAGATTCGGGTCCAAATTGTTTTAGCTGTGGTTAGCAAAGACTCTTTGCCTTGCCGGTAAATTAAGGAGAAAAAGAGTAAGGAGCAGTAAATGCTAGTATGTTTTGGGAACAGAGTTGTAAATGCCCCTCCTTTCTGAGAATATATTCCATTCCACGAATGTCCTTACACTACCACTAATCAAACAACTCCCCGCCTTAAAATCTAACTTATCACACCTTCTTCACCCAAAAATATCTCACTCAATCCAACGGTTCCGTCGGTGGAATGGTGGTGCATTTCCTGCTAAATTTTCCACAAACTCCAAAGAATTAACATATAAATTCATGGGATAACCACTTTTTTAGTACCCAAACTTTTATTTCAAACTCAATTTGGTAGTCAAATCTTTATTTTGTCCAATTTAATACCTACACTTCAATTTCGCACCCAATTTAATACCCACTGTCAAATTCCGTCAATTTCACCGTTATTTAGTGACATGGCATGCTGAGTTGGAAAATTTCGACTACGTGGAATCCACGAGGGAATTTGATATTTTTGAATTTTTTTATTTAATTTTTAATTAAAAAAATAAAAATAAAAATGAAAAAGAGTATATCTCAC
>JAYMTH010001810.1:0-13879 GCA_036897465.1 Pelargonium australe | reverse complement strand
ACATGGCTGGCTTGTTTCCTAGGTGAGTTGTCTCGATTCAATTCAACAAAGTTCATTGATTTTATTGAACCAATCCAAAAGGTCGAAAAAGGAAAATTTAAAATTTTGAATGTTCTTGTGGTGGTTTCATTTGGTAGAGGCTTATTGTTGGACAAGAACAGGGGAGAGACAAGCCACTAGGATGAGAGCCAAATACCTACGAGCAGTGTTGAGGCAAGATGTGGGTTATTTTGATCTGCACATCACAACCACTTCCGAGGTCGTCACGAGCGTCTCCAACGACAGCCTCCTAATTCAAGATGTTCTTGGCGAGAAGGTCAGTCATTGAATATCCAATATTCTAATTTAAACGCTTGCTTCTCTTGATGTCTCATGTTCGAGCTTTAGTTGTTACGTTTAATTAAAAATTGGTCCTAACGTTTAATTCATATTTGATTCAGGTCCCTAACTTTTTAATGAACTTGGCTACGTTCATTGGTAGCTACATAGCAGCCTTTGTATTGCTATGGAGATTGGCTCTTGTGGGTCTTCCTTTTATGGTGTTTCTGATAATTCCGGGACTTATATACGGCCGGACTCTGATTAGGCTTGCCGGAAAGACGAGGCACGAGTATAATAAGGCTGGTTCTGTTGCAGAGCAAGCAATTTCTTCTATCAGAACTGTATATGCTTTTGTTGGAGAGAGCAAAACATTGGCTGATTTCTCTGCGGCTCTTCAAGGTTCTGTAAATATGGGATTGAGGCTGGGCTTGGCAAAAGGCTTGGCCATTGGTAGCAATGGCATTGTGTTTGCTATATGGTCATTCTTGGCTTATTACGGTAGCAGAATGGTCATGTACCATGGCGCTCAGGGAGGAACTGTTTACGTCGTCGGAGGCGGCATAACTTTTGGTGGATTAGCATTAGGTTCTTGCTTATCAGACCTCAAGTACTTCGCCGAAGCATGTTCTGCGGCGGAGCGAATAGCAGAAATGATTAACAGAGTGCCGGAGATTGACTCAGAAAACAAGGAAGGTAAAATTTTGGATAATATTCGTGGTGAAGTCGAATTCAGGAGAGTGAGATTCGCATATCCATCGAGACCTGAAACTATCATATTTCAAGATTTTAGTCTCAAAGTTCCGGCCGGAAAGACAGTGGCATTGGTGGGTGGGAGTGGCTCTGGAAAATCCACAGTGATATCACTGTTACAGAGATTTTATGATCCACTCAGTGGAGATGTGCTTGTTGATGGGTATCCCATTAAGAAGCTCCAGCTTAAGTGGCTAAGGTCGCAAATGGGTTTGGTGAGTCAGGAGCCTGTTCTGTTCGCAACGACCATCAAAGAGAACATACTTTTTGGCAAAGAAGATGCTGAAACAGAGCAAGTCATTTATGCTGCCAAGTCTTCCAATGCTCATAACTTCATATCTCTACTTCCTCAAGGCTACGATACTCAGGTCGGTCTTTTTATCGTTCTTTTATTAATGTTGAGTTAACGATATCCATTTTACACTTAATAAAATTTCACTGATGTATAATTGTGCAATTGAGCAGGTTGGTGAAGGAGGTATTCAGATGTCAGGAGGGCAAAAACAGAGGATTGCAATTGCAAGGGCAATAATCAAAATGCCTCAAATATTGCTATTGGATGAAGCAACCAGCGCCCTGGATTCGGAATCAGAACGAGTGGTTCAAGAAGCTCTCGAAAAGGCTTCCTTTGGTCGAACCACCATAGTCATTGCTCACCGCCTCTCCACCATCCGAAATGCCGACCTCATCGCTGTCGTACAAGATGGAAAACTCGTGGAGATGGGATCACACGATGACCTAATGCAAAAAGAAGGTGGAAATTACTCATCACTTATCCGACTTCAACAAACTCATAATCTCAAAACAGGAGAAATGCACAATTTCATTACACAAACACAACAAATGACTCCATATTCGGGGTCACATGTTAATGATATTGACAACATTAGCTATAGTGATACTAGTTGTCGGAGATCGAGTTCGGGGAAGCTAGAAGCACCAAGTTTCCAACATAAGTACCCTGCACCCTCGTTTCGGAGATTGCTAGCGATGAACTTGCCGGAATGGAAACAAGCTAGCATTGGATGTTTGAGTGCGATTATGTTCGGAGCAGTTCAACCGGTGTACGCATTTTCGATGGGGTCCATGGTATCGGTGTTGTTCTTGAGGGACCATGAAGAAATTAAGGAGAAGACGAGAGTGTACGCATTGTGCTTCCTTGGGCTAGCTGTGTTCTCATTTCTAATAAACATAAGCCAACATTGCAGTTTCGCTTACATGGGAGAGCACTTGACTAAGAGAATTCGAGAGATGATGCTTTCGAAAATGTTGACTTTTGAGGTTGGTTGGTTTGACCAAGAACACAACTCTAGTGGTGCCATTTGCTCTAGACTTGCCAATGATGCTAATGTGGTACGTTATTATCTTTTTCTTGTGGCTTATCACCTAATATTATCTTGTATTGAGATTTAAGTACATTGTTAATGACTTTGTCAGGTGAAATCTTTAGTGGGAGATCGAATAGCTCTAATAGTACAAACGTCGTCAGCTGTAATTGTGGCCTTCACAATGGGTCTTGTCATTGCTTGGAAGCTAGCCCTTGTTATGATTGCGGTCCAACCTACAATCATTCTTTGCAACTACACTCGCAATGTAATACTAAAAAGCATGTCTAAGAAGGCGGCTAAAGCGCAATCCGAAAGTAGCAAGCTCGCTTCTGAAGCTGTTTCGAACCTTCGAACTATCACTTCTTTCTCTTCCCAAGATCGGATCCTCCAATTGCTAGAGAAAGCCCATGAAGGCTCGCGTCGAGAGAGTGTTCGTCAATCTTGGATTGCGGGTATCGTTCTTGCTATGTCTAAAAGCATCATTACTTGCAATTGGGCTTTGGATTATTGGTACGGTGGTTTGCTAGTTTCTAAAGGCGAACTTTCAGCTAAGGAACTTTACGAGACCTTCATGATCTTGTTGGGTACGGGTCGGGTCGTTGCAGAAGCTGGGAGTATGACTACAGACATAGCAAGGGGAGCTCATACTGTAGGTTCAGTATTTTCAATATTGGACCGACACACACAGATAGAGCCTAATGACCCAAAAGGTCACGAGCCTGAGAAATTATCGGGTCGAGTTGAATTTTGCAATGTGGACTTTGCTTACCCAGCTAGGCCCGATGTGTTTGTTCTACAATATTTCTCAATCAACATAGACGAGGGGAAATCAACGGCGTTGGTGGGAGAAAGTGGATCCGGTAAATCAACTGTTGTGAGTTTGATCGAGAGATTTTATGATCCGATGAGAGGCACAGTGAAAATCGACGGTCGGGATGTAAGATCTTATAACCTTAGATCATTAAGGAGACACATTGCACTCGTAAGTCAAGAACCAGTATTATTTTGTGGAACTATCAGGGAGAACATTGTATACGGAGCGCGTGGTGAAGTTAGTGAAGCGGAGATAAGAGAAGCTGCAAAAATAGCAAATGCTCATGATTTTATATCGGCTTTGAAGGACGGATACGACACGTTTTGCGGGAACAAGGGGTTGCAACTATCTGGAGGGCAAAAGCAGCGTATAGCAATAGCCCGAGCTGTACTAAAGAGCCCATCAGTATTGCTACTAGACGAAGCGACCAGTGCCCTTGATAGTTTATCGGAGAAGATAGTACAAGAATCATTGGAGCGAGCGATGATTGGGAGGACAAATATTGTTGTGGCTCATAGACTAAGTACCATTCAAAATTGTGATCAAATTATTGTGCTAAACAAAGGTAGAGTGACAGAAACAGGAACTCACTCTTCTCTCTTAGCTAAAGGACCCTCCGGAGCTTACTATTCTTTGGTCAACCTCCAAAGGTCGCTTGGAGATGGAGTCACATTATAAAGACTTCAAAACCTAACAATTTTAGCTCCAAACAGTCCATTTTTACTTGTAAATTCAAAGAAACAACAACTTATTCTAATGAAAATTTAACATTTGACTTCACAATCTATTACTGCAATAAAATAAATCTGTACTTGTTTTACAACACTACCAACAACTTGGGACTTAGGTAGGAGACATGAGTACTAGGTTTGTTACAGTTGGGAAGTGGGTTCATGTTGGGCTTGTCAAACAACAAAATGAACAAAATGGGCTGATTTTAAAAAACTATATGGGCCGGCCCAACTGGAATATGAGGCTTGCTTGCTTTCACGTGATATTTAAGAATTCAACATCAATAGATTAGAGAGTACCACGTCATAGTCCCAACTCCCAAACCTGTGTGATTGTATTTTGACCACTTTCGTTGGATTTGCTTTCCAACCATTAAACTCAATTAACACTCATTCGTGTATTTCTAACCTTCTTTTTTTTCGTTCCCAACTAAGTACTCTATTTAATATGAAGTAATCACGATTTGGGAGGCGCTCAATTGGAACGAGGTAAGAAAATGAAATTCACTTGTGATCGGATCTGATGCGGAGGAGGTGGTGAATGTTATGCAGAGTGGATGAGAAGGTAATTTCAGTGTTTTGTGTCTGACTGATAGTTAAAAACATATTGTCTACTGCAGAGGGATTTGTCTCAATTTTCTTTTAGTTGAGTTAATATGTCAGCGAATCAGTTGGCTCATGCTTTATTTAACTGTCTGTTTTTGTGTCGGGCATTGAGGATTGATTGAGATTATAACGTCCCATATATGATACGAAGTTGTTACTGTCAAACATGTTTTGATTAAATAAAGAATTCTCGTTCCATAAAAAAAATCAAAATAAGGGTATTGCTTTATTGTTTTTTTTGTACAAATATATATATTCACTTGACCATTTTTTAAAATAGAAATAAATAAATTCAAATTGATTTTTTTTCTCTCCACCCACGTAAGTTAGTGAGGTAACAAATTCAAACAAATACATTAATATGTCTCATTGATATTATTGGTAAAAAATAAAGAAGCACTTATTTTTCGTTTATGAAATGAAGATGGGCAGTTATTAAATATAAACAATAATATATATTTATAAACGTTAGAATAAAACACTTACATTAAGGTAATGAAATTATTTAATTTAGATTTTGTTGTTAGAATATACACTTGCCTTACGAGAAAAAAAAAACACATATATGTATTTATAGATGACTTAAATTCAGCACGGACATCACATAAAACCGAGGTTTATAAATCACATAACAACAAAAATTCGACCTTCTAAATTTAGAAGATAAACAGAATCATAAACTCAACCGCAACCATCCATTTCAACAAACTTTTAAATTTTGATATCGAAAATATTCTTTTCATACTTTTTATGTACTCATCTGCGTCACATTTTAACCGACACAATATTTTCATATAAAAAATGTGTATACAATAACTTTTATAAGCAAACATTTTTTTTAATAAATGAAGAAAAAAAAGTAAATATTAGTGATTGAGGTATGGTTGGTAAAATATAAATTAGGAGCAAGTTGAATATCATTATCATTGAAGCAGAGAGTTACAAATTTGTGATTTCAATGGAAAAAAAAAAAAAAAGAGAAATAAATAAAACGAAAACAAAACACAAAGCATCGTAGATACAAACCATTCCCTCTTATTTCACTGTAGCGATCACTCGTTTCTCTGTGTGTGTTCCCTGAGATCTGCTCTGCGAACTCTCCTTTCTTCTTCGTATGGTTTCTTTATCATCGGCCAATACTTGACCCCACCGCCAAGTCAGTTTCTCTCTCTTTCTCTCTCTGGGGTTTGCTCTTTTTCTCTTCCTCTCCACCGATTTCTATGTTGTTTTCTGATAAATGGTAGCTTTCGTTTTCGCAGAGATGAAGCGAATAAGGGACGATGTTTACGCTGGCTCTCAATTTAAACGCCCATTTGGTTCATCCCGTGCTGAATCGTGAGCTTATCTCTCCCCCAGATTTCTTTTATAATGTTTTCTCCGCTGGTTTGTGTTTGAATATGTCGCTGCTGTGTGATCTGCGCGGAAAGTTTTTGCTTTTCATTTTTTTAGCTTCTCTGGATAATGAGTGCTGGGATGCTTCTTGATGTTGCTAGTTGCGTTGTGTGTTTGTTTTAGTTTGATCAGAAGGTGTTTTAATCATGAAATTTATAATGATTCTGTTCATAATTCGGTTGAAAATCGTTATGAAAAAATTTCAATTTTAGGGGAAAAAGTTTAGTTGAACTTCCTTACAAATTGCTCTCATTGGATGTATTTGTTAGACCAACACCTTGCCCCATCCTCCAATTGTAGGGTTTCACTTTTCTTAATCTGACATGAAGTAGGTTCTATTTACAAGGAACAAAGGAGTACAAGTATATTTTGTTGAAAGGAGTTTCAGATTTCAGATTTGGCATGTAGGTTTGAAGCATTTTTCCTGGATTTTTTTTTTCTGGATAAATAGCACCCGAGCCTGCTTATATTGCAAAACATAAAAAGGATGACACTTGCTGCATAAAATGCTCAAGTACTTTCATTTATATTCTACGGGAAGAGTCAGTGTAAATTTCTGTAATTTTAAAAAAAATAATATATTTATTGTCATGATAGCTATGGACAACCCCAAATACCATCTGGAGGAGGAGGTAGTAGCGTTGGTGGTGGCGGTGGAGGAGGAGGTGGTGGCGGCAGCATTGCTGGTGGTGGTAGTGGTACTACCTCTCAGAAATTAACAACAAATGACGCCTTAACCTACCTTAAGGAAGTGAAGGACATGTTCCAAGACCAAAAGGAAAAATATGACACATTCCTTGAGGTTATGAAAGATTTCAAGGCTCAGAGGTGAACTTGTGCTTATCCGGTATTTGTCAGTGATGAATGACATGTTGCATTTAAGCATTGATTAATTCATTAACTAATCTTGTCTCTTGCAGGACTGACACCTCTGGTGTTATAGCGAGAGTTAAGGAGTTGTTTAAAGGGCATAACAACTTAATATTTGGATTTAACACCTTCTTGCCCAAGGGATATGAGATAACCCTCGATGAAGATGAGACCCCACAACCGAAGAAAACAGTTGAATTTCGAGAAGCTATTAGTTTTGTAAACAAGATTAAGGTGAAACTGTTGGCACAATGTTGTACAAGTGTAAATGTTATTTTCCTGTGTCTTAACTGATGCAATTTGTTCCTCCAGAAACGTTTCGTAAATGATGATCATGTTTATAAATCATTCCTAGACATTTTGAATATGTACCGAAAGGAGAACAAGGACATAAATGAGGTCTCCAGTGAGGTGAATTTGCACATTCTGTTTGATTGTTCATTTTTATGGGTGGATTATTACACTTACTCTTATTTTCCTGTATTATTTTTGGTATGTACACTGATCTTATTTTATCATGCAGGTGGCTGCACTTTTTGGAGAGCATCAAGATCTGCTGGACGAGTTTACTAGATTTTTACCTGATAATTCAGTTGTACCTTCAACACAACATGTCCCATTTGGCAGAAACTCAGTTCAGCGATACAATGAGCGTAGTTCTGCTACTCCTACATTGCGGCAAATGCATATGGACAAGGTATAGATATTTATCTGTTATTTCTTCTGCTTCCTATTTTCGTTTATGGGTTCTTCACGGTGACCAAATGAACCTCTTATTTCAGCAACGTCGGCGAGATAGGATCATTACTTCACATGCTGACTGTGATTTAAGTGTTGATCGTCCCGAGCTAGATGATGACAAAGCTATGATGAGAGTGCATAAGGAACAGAGGAAGCGTGCTGAAAAGGAGAGTAGGGATAGGAGGAGTCGTGAGCAGGATGATAGAGAAACTGATCACAACAATAATAGGGAGTTCAACTTCCAACGGTTTTCTGATAAAAAGAAATCTGCAAGGAAGGTTGAAGGTTTTGGAGTTAATTCTAACTTTGGTTCTTATGATGACAAGGACGCCTTGAAGGGTAAGTCAATAATGTTGTGTGATGCTGCAATTAAGAATAGCATTTGTTCTATGGATTTTACATTTCCTTTGACATTCTACGTCTCTCATCCCTTCATTGTGAACAAAAACATTTGTTGTAATTTGATGATCTCAAGTGCTGCTTAGTTTGACATGGGATTATGATTTTTATCGGTCTCATCTTTCATTAATCAGTAGGGAAGCCTTCCTGTCCATCTCCATATTAATATGTTTCTTGTGGATTGTACTGCATTTTGTTTGGTTATGCTTGTTCTATCCCTCTTCCCCTAGCTCAAGCATAAAATGCATAATCTTCATCACTGGTGTAGTATTTTGAATATTCAAGGCCTTAGTTTATAGGCCATTCTTAAAATTACGTATCCTTTTCTACATTTGTTTTTGCTACTGGTGTAGGATAGCATCACAGCAATGAAATTAGAGGAATCTGTGAGGGAAGAAGGAAGGATTAAGAGGATATGAAGAGGAAACGAGAGGCACAAAAGAGCAATTCAATAGTATTTTCGTCCTTCGATTCCAAGTTGAATCTTACCTATTACATAACATAGTATTTATAGGGATGATACCCATAGACAGTAGGAAACCCTAATGAAAAGGGAAGTAAAACCCGAACAATCATTTTTAAAACATGAGTTATTTGTGTTTGGTTGGTGACATAAAATAAATATATATTACACATTATGGCTTAACACGTCTTATGCTGATTTGCACGTGTACCCATGAATTCACTTTTGAATATCTGTTCACATGTTGAACTCTGTGTCATTATGTTTTTTTTTTCCAGACAGAACTTGTGCATTTTTTTGGTTTAATTACTCTGCATATTTGCAATGCAGTGCATTGAAGTTCGATAATTCACTTCAATGATTATGAGTCATTAGTGCAATCGTGGCTATTATTGTTTTTTTTTTTTTTTTTTTATCATACAAATATTCTCTTATTTGGTTACCCAATTCTCTTGCCAGGCGTGTACAACCAAGGGTTCCTTTTCTGTGAGAAGGTGAAGGAGAAGTTATGCAGCTCAGATGATTACCAGGCATTTTTGAAATGCCTTCACATCTACAGCAACGGAATAATCAAAAGGAGTGATTTGCAAAATCTGGTAAGAGTCGTTCTCTTTGTAGCTTTAACTTTGGTATTTGTACGCCATGTATTACAAGCTGCTCATTTTTTTACCACAGATTAACTCACTCATTTTACCTCTGTTTTTACCCATTCAATACAAAACGTGATAGTTTCATGCTCTAGACCATATCTGTTATAATTAAAGTTTTACTTTAAATTAACCATTCATAAAGAGAAGAGCATAAATTAGGCCCTATTTAACTCATGCAAAGGATCAATAAGTTTAAATTTCATATTTTGGGACCGGCAGGTTCATATTAATATTCAAGTACCTTTTTCTTAATGTTGTGAAGATGCTTGTTTACATGTTTTTCACTTCATATTCTATGTAGAACGACCCATTAAAAACTTTTCATTTTTTATCTAATTCTGTTGCTCTTATATTTTTTTTCGGTTGCAAATTCAAGTATGTGTATTATAAATAGTTTAGAAACTATTTCTTCGATGACAATTTGAGCCGTTTTTTTAATCAAATGTAACTAGTTATATGTGTGCATTAATTTTTCTTTGCATTTCAGATGACTGATCTACTTGGAAAGTATCCAGATCTTATGGAGGAGTTCAATGATTTTGTGAAGCGTTGTGAAAATATTGGTTAGTTAGAGCTTCATTATATAAGTTGTTTGGTTTTTGTTTATTGTCCATGAAATGATGTCTTACTGAATTCTTTCTCGCAGATGGGTTTGGGTTTCTTGCTGGCGTTATGAGTAAAAGTATGTAATGATAGTTATCCTTCCTAATGTTCTTGGATATACGAATTCTACTTTTTTCGTCAAAAAAGTTTCAATTGTTCTGTCTTTTATAATTTTCAGCAGTATTATCTTTAGAAAAGATGGTTCTGTTTGTGAAATTCAATGTTGCTAATATGTTTATTGCAGAATCACCATGTGGTGATGGACATATGTCAGGATCAGCAAAGATAGAAGACAGGGAGAAAGAGCATAAGCGAGAAATGGAAGGAACTAAAGAGAAGGAAAGATATCGGGAAAAGTATATGGCAAAATCCATTCAAGAGCTTGATCTCTCTAACTGTGAACGGTGTACTCCCAGCTATCGCCTTTTACCAGATGATGTATGAAATTTATTTTATATGCTTTGCTTGCGTATATATTGTTAGGAGTTCTGTGGTCTGGACTAATTTAGAATTCTACTGGTCTGGCTACTCGACATGGCGGTTATCTTGTTGCAGTATCCAATACCTTCAGCAAGCCAGAGATCAGAGCTTGGTGCCCAAGTATTGAATGATCTTTGGGTATCTGTGACCTCAGGAAGTGAAGATTATTCTTTTAAACATATGCGCAGAAATCAGTATGAAGAAAGTCTGTTCAGATGCGAAGATGATAGGTTAAAGTTTCTTTCAGCTCCTATGGTTTACATGATTTGTAATGTAATCAGTGCACGTCTCTTTTCGTGAACACATACATTTCACATTCTTGCACTTTGTTTGAAATTATTATAGTTCTTTTTGTCAACTATGGGATTGGTAATTACAACCTTTTTTAAATACAAACCGGCATGTGGTGATGAAATTGTTGCCTGGTTATTTAGATTTGAGCTGGACATGCTACTGGAGTCTGTGAGCTCCACTTCTAAGCGCGTGGAGGAATTATTGAACAACATAAATGAAAATAAAATCAATCTGGATACTGCAATTCAGGTTGAAGATTACTTTACAGGTCTGTATTTATAAAGTATTTACATTGATGTATCAATTGTTGTTGCTTGAGCTCTTCAGACCTTTGTTTTTGCATATATTCTCTTTTTAATTCGCCTGTTGGTGCAGCTCTAAATCTAAGATGCATTGAACGCTTATATGGTGACCATGGTCTTGATGTGATGGATATATTGCGCAAGAATCCAGCTCTTGCTCTACCTGTCATATTAACTCGTCTGAAGCAGAAACAAGAGGAGTGGACAAGGTGTCGTTCTGATTTCAATAAAGTGTGGGCAGAAATATATGCCAAAAACCACTACAAGTCACTGGATCATCGCAGCTTCTATTTCAAGCAACAAGATTCAAAGTGCTTGAGCACAAAATGTAAGTTGTGTTTGTATGCGCATTCTTATATCACTGGTTGAGTAATTTTGAGTATGCACTAGCTTAAACAAGTTGACCTGACCTGAAAAGGAGACAATGTATAATGCATACTAAAATTGCTAAATCATAGTTTGGCAAATGTTCTTGGGGACCATGTAAGATGTTGTGGCCTCTTACATGGGTGACGTGCCCTTTTTGGAATGATTACTGCTCTGAATGCACTGAAAAACATATGCCAGTTAGTTTTTGGTTCTTTCAATAGATCAATTCTCTGCCACGCTAATACTTAGTTGCCCAGGGATCTTCACATTTTATTCATCTTCTCAACTCTTGTGACTCAAAACTGTTATTATTCTCCGTGTTAAACTTGTAAACAGCTTTGGTGACTGAGATTAAGGAGTTGAAGGAGAATAAGCAGAAAGAGGATGATGCTCTTCTGGCTATTGCTGCTGGTAGCAGACAACCTATTGTCCCACATCTTGAATTTGATTATTCGGATATCAGTATTCATGAGGACCTCTATAAACTTATTCAGTATTCGTGTGAAGAGGTTTGCTCAACCAAGGAACAATTGAACAAAGTTATGAGGCTTTGGACTTCCTTCTTGGAGCCAATGTTGGGGTTTCCTTCTAGGCCTCTAAACACAAATACTGCTGAAGATGTTGAAAAGGCTGCATCAAGCACTGGGGATAGTGATGGTAGCGCTGGTGCTGATACTACTAACTCTAAGCAACCAAAATCTGCTAGCAATGAGGATGAACATGCTTTGACAGAACTTGCGAATATTTGCAGGACTACTTTGGCAAATGGGGATACTTCAGCTAAAGAAGGTATTTATCCTTACTTCAATTTCTATACTCGCAAGTTAATGGAATATCTAAAGAATATAGATGTCAATAAAATTTTTGCATTTATTCTTCAAGTTGGTTCTGGTGTACGGGGTGCTAATTCCAATATACCGCTCACGGTTGGGGCTGAAAGCAATCAAGGAAGAGCAGGCGTGGAAGTGACATCAGGTCTGTACAAGGGTTCTGTAGCATAATCAAATTCTTTCATGAATTTTGGTTGACCAATGTTGGCATGGCTGTCTATTAGTATTCCTTTTTTTTTGTGTGTGTGTGTGGATATCTAAATCCATTCTGCAACACTGTGTTTATTGTATTTCAAGGGTCTGGCGCTACTCCATCTAGACCTAGTGATGTTCTTATTGAGGAGAACCTTGAAGCCAAAGCTAAAGTTGACGTTCTGCCCTTATCAGAGGTATGATGTTAATATTTTGTTCCATTGGATCCCTTGAGAACCCAGTCTTATCTAAAGTTGATATGATTTGCAATGTTTGATTAGAACTATCTCGTGTGTACATCTAGCATGTTGGGTACCTTCAAGATTGTAGTATTAGCTAAAGTTGATATGATTTGCAATGTTTGATCAAAACTATCTGCTCATCTTCTCACCCCAGGAATTTCTTTTATATTTACTTTTGATTGTACTGACATGTTATACTAAATTTGTGGTTCAGGGTGGTGATGTTGCTAAGCCAGTTTCTTCTGCAAATGGAGTGTTGACAGAAGGCACTAAAGCTAACAATTATCAAGAAGAATCAGTTGGACCCTCCAAAATTGAGAAGGAAGAGGGTGAGTTATCACCGAATGGTGATTTTGAAGAGGATAACTTTGTTGCCTATGGAGATACTGGTGTGCAGGCTAAGCCCAAGGTCAAACTTGGGGTGGAAAGTAGGCAATATCAGTTAGGGAATGCGGAAGAGGTGAGCTGTCAGGGCGCTGGGGGAGAAAATGACGCTGATGCTGATGATGAGGATAGTGAAAATGCTTCTGAGGCTGCTGAAGATGTCTCTGGCAGTGAGTCCGCAGGTGATGAGTGTTCTCGGGAAGAGCATGA
This sequence comes from Pelargonium australe, assembly GCA_036897465.1. Classification (NCBI taxonomy): domain Eukaryota; kingdom Viridiplantae; phylum Streptophyta; class Magnoliopsida; order Geraniales; family Geraniaceae; genus Pelargonium; species Pelargonium australe. The sequence goes on along the minus strand of JAYMTH010001810.1, from coordinate 908 downwards.
AGAGGAGGAAGACGGTGAACGTGATGAAGTTGATGGTAAGGCTGAAAGCGAAGGTGAGGCTGATGGGATAGCTGATGTGCACTATGTTGGAGGAGATGGCACGTCTTTGCCACTATCAGAACGTTTTCTTTTGTCTGTGAAACCTCTAGCAAAGCATGTGCCAGCAGGATTACTTGATAAAGAAAGGAAAGATTCTCGGGTCTTTTACGGAAACGATGATTTCTTCGTGCTATTTAGGCTTCATCAGGTAAGGATTCATATGCTACCTCTGTGTGGGGTTTAATTTTATTTTCGAAGGACAAGATTAACTTGCTTAGAAAAAAAAACTTGCTTAGACATTGTTCTTTGTGTGTACTAGGTTCTATATGAAAGGATTTTATCAGCAAAAAGAAATTCAGTGGGTACTGAAGTGAAGTGGAGAACTTCAAAGGACACTACTTCTGCGGATCCTTATGCTAGGTGGTTTCACCTTTCATACTGTCTATAGTCTAATCAAATTTAGAATGTGTAATGTATATCAATTTTGTTCTTTTATTTATTCGTGTAGATTTATGAGTGCTCTGTACAACTTGCTTGATGGATCTGCTGACAATGCAAAGTTTGAGGATGAATGTAGAGCTATCATTGGCAATCAGTCATATGTTTTGTTCACACTGGACAAGTTGATATATAGATTGGTCAAACAGGTTAGTGCAAGTTGGTTTTTATTCTATTTTTTCATGTGTTGTTGCCAAGGTTCTGATTTGTATATTTCCGCAGCTTCAAACTGTTGCAACTGATGAGATTGACAATAAGCTGCTTCAACTGTATGAATATGAGAAATCTCGCAAGCCTGGAAAATTAATTGATTCTGTGTATCATGAAAATGCCCGTGTTCTTCTTCACGAGGAGAATGTATATCGGTTAGA
>JAYMTH010001809.1:0-13883 GCA_036897465.1 Pelargonium australe | reverse complement strand
TGTTTTTGTCTTTTATATATATATATATATAAAGAGAGAGAGAGAGTATTATTTAAATAAAAATGTTGCTTACTCCATCAATAAAAGTGTTCTATTTTCTATCTGATACATTTATGATCGAACACTAACCATATATATCCAATTACTCTTCAGTACCCATTTGTTCAGGTATCACCATGAGCAGTTTTATCACCTAAATAAAGGCAACGAGATGAGTATGCATGAGGTATATATCTTCTTCTCCGTGATAAAAACACATTGATGGCATATTGATTAGCACTTCTTGTTTTTTGTTTGAAAATTAGATATTAGTGTAAATTTATGTTTGATGTGATGCATGACAACGAATATCTTTCAGAGAGAAAAAAGATTTAGGTCTTTGCATGAGGAGTGAAGGCCTACTCGGGTATTGTTTAGGGCTCTTAATTACTTAAAACTTCTTTTTATTTTAGATTTGAGCTCAATATTTCAAATATTCTATTTTAAGGATCTTCAACTACATTTAAACAAAGGTTAAAAAAACATAATTGCTTGACAGAGAAGTTAGTGATTTCAAAGTGCGTTACATAATTCTTTTGTAGTTAATTGATTGGTCGTCCCTCTTTTGGATATATATTCAATTTTGTTCTGTTTTAAGATGGTTTCATTTGTTAATAGATTTTTAGGCGTTTATGTATATTTCGTTTAAATTTTTATCTATGATGATGTTTTTTTTTTTTTGGGGTTTGAAACCCTCCCAGCTCTTGGCAATTGCATGTTAGTCACTGTATTGCATTTCTAATGCTAACGATGCTAATATTCAGTTCATGCTCTTGAGTTTGTCCTCGGCTTGTTGAGTTTTCACTGAGCATTTCGATTCTTTGACCTTAACCTTGAAGACATATATCATGTCATCTATGCGCCATTTTCACTTTCAATGATCCTCAACCTTTTTTGTTTTTGTTTATGTAACTGACAGATATCGTCTTCAGCCCTTCATCCTGGACTATAGAAGTGTAACTTCTTGTGGAAATAACATGCAAATTCAGGTATAAATGAAATTCACTTTTTGTATAAGCTATTGAATACCATTTGTATGAATCACCGATTTATGCCGATTTATGCTATTACTTCTGCATTTTATGATTCATGTTTCTGAACTTGAATGCAAGTACTCTGTTGTTATAGACAATTTATTACTTCATACATTATGGTTATTATAAAATATATAGTTCAATTTCTATGCAGCAGGCTCATTTCTCACTGTTTATAGCAAAGCAAAATTAAGTAGTCATTACTGACCTAATACGAACCAATAAGTATCTCATCTTCCGAAATCCACCGACTCGCTGTAAATTGAGCATTATAATTATAGGAATAATCTCTTCTCAAACAAGTATTTTATCATCCAAAACTTTTTCACTTCTGATTGCTTGCACAAACATAAAAGAAATTGATGTGTACTCTCACCTGAGTAACACGATTAAATCTCTTCTCTCTTCCTTGCTTTTGATTGGTCTCTGTATGTCTATTTTTGTATGGTTGTTACTCTTGGAGATTTTCTTAGTTTCCCGAGAAGCTACATTAATTTACTTACCATTACAAACTAGCTTACAATAAAGTCTCTATACCAAACTAGGGAGAATTAGAGGCAAAAGGTTGCTTGTTATAGATATGTTAATTCGTTCATTTGTTGTTTTGTGATATTACACTCTTCGTTCTACTTTCTTGTAGTTTCTGCACTCATTTTTAATCTCTTCATCGTTTGTCTTCTGTTAATTTTATCAGGCATGGGTCAAATTTACAGAATTTAACAGAAACATTATGTTAAATGATGGAAGATTGACAAAGGATGCTTGGAAGCAGAAGTCGTGACACAACAAGGTTTGTTGCCTCTTTATTTTATTGTTGTTTGTAAGTTTCAAGTTGCTTTGGTGCTATAATTATTTTCCATTGTCGTTCGTTTGTTGTATAACTATAATATAAGTTGCACATAGTACTCAAACGTTACATATATCTAGTCATTTATAAATCATTGTACATGTTCAATTTTACAACTTTATTTAGGCCAAGGAATGATATTGTGCCGTACAACTTGATCAATCCATGGACGCCTTCTTAGCCTTTTTGGACGACGGACGGAGTCATAGCCGCCCACAAGGCGGAGCTGCACGCTGATCCACGCCCATTTCATCGATTTGGACGAGAAATATCTTGTCCACAACTAGATCAACCGCCTCAAGACCGATAAGGCCATTCAAGAGCTTCACTTGATCCAGACCACTCGGATGCGCCAAACCAACTCGCATGTGATTCTTGGTACATCGAAACCGATTTTCAGTTTCTTGAAGGCATGTTTCGATGCGACAGTTACTTGAGCCTCAAGAATACCCTCTCCCGAACGTGTCACCATTGGGTTATACGAATTTGGTAACCCTAGAATTGATATCGGTTCGGATGGGAAGTGAAACCCTAGTTAGGGTTTTGTTTGTCGGAGAAGAAGACGAAGAAGAAGAAGAAGAAGAAAAGAAAAATAGTTTGCATCCATCAAATTAGTAATCTACCAAAACCTCAAGGTTGATTTGTTTCGATTGCCTTTTTCATGGTTAATTAAGAGCAATGGATTGTAATTTGGAGTTTTTGTTTATTCTTCTATATTTCATCGCATGAAAGTATTAATAAAAACTAATTCCATGTGTGCTTATATGTTTCCATGTGGTCGCGTGCATGTTAGTCATTAATGTTAGTTCTTTATAGTGTACAATGTTGACGTCTTTTTAATATGTTTTTATCAAAGCAATTTAATTTTGAACTAATTTCATGTTAGAAATGATCGCACAATTTGTACTAACCATTTCAGCGAAATTGTAGGACCCATCTGTTTAGGTATCACTTCAAGCACCTTAATTCATTACTCTTAGGAAGATGGTGAGATGAATTTGGTTGAGTTATCATGTTATTTATGTTAATTTATCTCATAATTATTGCAAAAATGAACACGCGTTAATAAAAATAACTACATAGCATTGAAAATGACCACCGACAAATAAAATAAGCACACAATATGATTTTTAATAGATAAATAAATGTGTGTAAAATACATCAAATGTCGTCATTGAAATCGCTCTTGATGTCGTTCATTGGAAAATATCGGTTCAAACTCTTTTCCTTTCTTTTTGTAATTTATTTGAAAAAGTGATTTTGATTTATCTTATAATTACTGCAAAAGTGAACACATGTTAAGTGAAAATCATTATATAGCACTGAAAATGACCACCGACAAACAAAGTGAACACGCAGCTAGATTTTTGATAGATGAATCATTGTTTAACAAATAAATATGTTAGACAAATTTGGATCAGGCATACGGGTTAAACTTACATGAAACGCAGAACAATTTGACATAATTAGTAAGCTTTCCTTTCTGGCGAGGAGGGAACAGTCACACCAAATTAACCCGCATGGCTTTGTCTGTGGATTCCTTGCGGACTTGCATACTCCACTTCCGCATGGCTTAGCATCTGCATCTTGCTTGCAAGCAATCCACATGAGCTCCATCAACCTCGCAGACCTTCCTCTTGTGCAGACATGCTCGCTGGCACGCATCCCTTCCGGAGATTCTTCGGGCATCTTTGGCATTAATTACCTCATTTTTTGCTATCTAATAGTATTTATTGAAGTTGAAATTTAATGGTTACTATTTGTTGATTAAAGATCAAAGTTGTCAAAATGATGTTTTCTTTTATAAATGTTATTGAAATAAATATGCAAAATTGAATGAGAGATAATTTTTAAACAAGTGTTTAGCAAAACACACCCACACAGATATATATATATATAATTAGACTTAATTTTCCAAATCATAATTCCAAGTTCAAACGGTGCCGTCTCAGGTCTTTTTTTCTAAAGTCGAGATCAAGGTTCAATTCAAGTTCAGGGTCAAGATCCAAGTCAGGGTCCGAGTCAAATTCCAAGTCTAGGTGTGTCTTGAGTTTGGTGATGTCAGCAATCTAGGTCCTGATTAATCCTGCGCATGGGTAGCGCACCATTAAGCTGAGTCCCAAAAGTGATTCCAAGATATAGCCTCCGGCGTGAGAATGAGAATCTCACACAAATAAGTTATATTAACTTAAGACTGAATCGTTGCTTTGTGGCTCGTTCAAAAAAGTGAAGAACGCACGATGAACACTCGAACAACGCGAAGAACATGTAGAGAGAGTTTCTGGTTCGGTATTACGAGTGCTTAAATGATTAACCTAGCATGTTTGGTGCTTGTTTATTTTTTATTTATAAGGTTATTTTGGTCATTTGTACACCTTGGATGGAGTTTTAGATGGAAATGGATTGAATAAATGTTTGGCATAGTTTAGGGTAGCCAATAGCTAGTTTCAATATTTTAGGTAGTCAGGGTTAAAAGGTGTTAAATTGATGATATGTATGTGTAATTATCTCTTCTATTAATTCAAATACTGACTAATACAATCTTTAACGAAAATGAGCGTACATGAAACCCCCTCATCGCCAATCTGAAACCAAACTAACATATGATTTAGCTAAGTATAATATAACCCTAACAACCTTGAACATAAAATAAACAAAGCAAACATAAAAAAAAAATTAGTTAAATGAGATATGATGTCATATTGAACCAAACCAAAAGCACTGGAATAACCCTCCCCTCCAGCATGTACTGCATTAGATACCCTTCTCTCATGTATCACGATTGAACACCTTACCCTCCTACCCTGTGCCAGCATGCACCGGGTCCAAATTGCTTACGAGCCACCCCCTCTGCAACAATTCCAACCTATTTGACTCATGAGCCTTGGCAAACCTGAGTCGCAAGGTCCGCATGTTGGAAGTTTTTTGCCATTGCAACATCCTTTCGAATGTCGTCCAATTCTTCGTGCGCGCGTTCGCTTAGTTTCGATCAGAAAAACCAGTTTTGGCTACTTCTCATGTACCAATCGAGGCAGAATCAAGCATGTGTGCGGATTCCCTAATCCCCAGTAAATCCAAACTAGAAAACCCATGGCTTCTACCTAGACTTGACCCTTGCGTGCCTTCTATTCTAGTCACGGGCAGTCCCTAGCCGCCCTCCATCCTACATTGAATCCCTGCAAACCCTAGCCGCCATATATGTTGCCTTTACGACAATTCACTCCAGAAAGAGAACGACCACAATTTCACGTTGCAAACCCTAGTCGCCTAGAGGCAGCACAAATGTTATGTATGTTACTTATATAAGAGATTTTTTAACGAAATAATATAATATTTTTTATTTTTTTTTCTTTTGGACAAGGACTAATATAAGAACTTTTTTGGATCGTGGACTAATATAAGAACTTGATTGCATTGACCAAATCCTCATCGTTCGAATTCCGAAATGGGGGGATGTTCTTGATAGGCTTCAAATATCCAACTTTCAAAACCAGACGGCTTCTTTCTCGGTTAAAAAAGCTTATGATATATGTGAGGAGGCCTGAAACCCTAACCCCTCTTCTACCCAAGGTACCCTCTTCAATTGGAAGAACCTATGAAGTATGAAAATCCCGGAAAAACTCAAAATATTCTGATGGAAGGTTTTGAATAATGCCCTAGGTACTAGAGCTACTTTAAGTAGAAGGAATTTAAGTCTTTCTGCTGATTCCCCCAGATGTGAAGCTGAAACTGAGACGGTGGACCATATGCTTTTTCATTGCCAGGATAGTGCTAGAGTTTGGTTCGCATCCCCTCTAACGGTTAGAACAGTATGGTTTCCTACAGATCCAGGTTAGACTGGATTTTTTCAAAAGCCAAATCCAAGGATAAATCTCATCAAAATACTCTGTATTGGTGTTCGGCTTTAGCTTGGGAAATATGGAAAGAAAGGAACTCCGTTGTTTTCAGAGGAGATCACTTCTTTGTCAACAAAGTCTTTCACGAAGCTTCTCTTTTGGTCCATTCTACGACTAGGGAGGAAGAAAATTATGTTCGAAGTGTTTCTAACAACATTCATCCTGAGAATTTCACTCTTTCGGACATTCATAATCGAAGCCCAATTATCTGTCTTTGTGATGGAGCCTTTTCCCAAGTTTCAGCTGGGATTGGCTGGGAAATTCAAGATAATCACGGAAGAGTCATAGCCCGTCTCAACAGTCCATCTAAAGCGACCAGTGCCTATGAGACGGAAGTTGAACCAGTCTTGTCAGCTTGTTATTTCATTCATTAGTATCATATTAAAAATGTATGTGTTCTTACGGATTCCTTGACTCTTTTCAGGGACAGCCAGATGTGTAGACAGCCTTATGGTACCAGCAGAGCAGACAGCAGGGCATTCATCACGTCCTGTTTTATTGTCACCTTAATGGTGACCTTTTGTATGTTAATAGATGTATGATTGATCCTGCTCATCAGTTAGCTAAAATATGCTCTAAAGGCCTTAGCAAACAATGGTTATGTAATAATTTGATGTTTGATTACTCTCCTTAATATATATTATGTTTAATTATATAAAAAAAAGAACTTGATTGCATTATTATTATTATTATTATTATTGAAAAAGAGTGTTTGGGACACAAATAATAGGCTTCCCGCATCTAATGGTGATGTTTTTAGATTCATGAGTTTAACCAAACATGGTGTAAAAATGAACCTGAAACCCTAATTATATAAATATCTCTGAAAACCTAATCACTTTATATCAATTTGAAACCACCAAGAGCGGCATTGCCTGAACTCATTTCCAGCACGGAGCGAGAGAGAGGTTAATCGAAGAAGATGAAGAAGAGGAAAAAGAAGGATCTACTGCTAATTCCCATCACTCGCACTACTACCAATCAGATCAGTAATCTACCAAACATCTCGAGGTTTATCATTTGTTTTAATTTGTCTTAATTAGTTTTCTTGTTTCGTGACCCATTGATCATTTCTGTAATCTATCTGTGTTGGTTTGTCGGATCGTCATTAGTTTAATTAGGGTTTAGCTGATCTTTTTTTGTTGAGCATGTTAGGAATTATTGAACGATGCTTGTGATTTGTTGAGATCAGTTATTAGATATATAGATCCATGAGTTTGTGAGTTCATCATCACAATCTTACAACAATTTAGAGTTCATGTTAATTCCAAAGCTGTTTTTCATTATCTAGTGAATCATATTAACGGAAGTATTATTTGCATGTGTTAGTATTAATTGTTATATTCATGGAGTTAACTTTGCTAACATCTCTTACCTTCGTTAAGAGTATTGATATATAGATTTTGTTACGTACTCTTAAGTCATAATTAATTATCTTGTAAGCTTTCTATATTTGTTCTTCGTGATCACATACATGTTATTGTCGGTTCATACTTTACGTGTTTTTGTCTATATATATTGTCTAAATAAAAATGTTGCTTACTCCATTAAATGTTATGTTTTCTATTTGATTTATTTATGATCGAACACTAACCATATCATATCCAATTACAGTACCCATTTGTTCAGGTATCACCATGACTTGTTTTATAACCTAAAAAAAGGCAACAAGATGAGCATGCATGAGGTATATATCTTCTTCTCTGTGATAACAAACACACTGATGCCATATTGATTAGCACTTCTTGTTTTTCATTTCAAAATTAGATATTATTGTAAATTTATGTTTGACGTGATGTATGACAGTGGATACCTTTCAAAGAGGAAAGAGAAAGAGCTATTTGCATGAGGAGTGAAGACCTTTTCCGGTATTGTTTAGGGCTCTTAATTTTTTTAAATATATTTTATTTTAGAGTTGAGCTCAATATTTCAAATTTTCTATTTAGGGTCTTCAACTATCTTTATACGAAGGTTTTTTTATAACATTTATACTATGTAGGTTTATTGAACAACGTCTGTACATCTTGCTTCAAGGGCTGATTCGTATATTGTCCCTTTTGTTTTTAGAAAGAAAAATTGTTTGATGTTACTAAATACATACTCTTTGTTGGTTATGATCAATAACCTACACGTGATTCTAATATGCAATATGTGACAAACAGAAAGCTCGGAATCAAAGCTTCATCGAGAGCATAAAGGTCTAGATGCACAACAATGAACATTGCGATCAGCCAAAGAGCTCATTAATTGATGAGTTTCGTGAATGTTATGGGCCAATTTTAGGTATAGCTTCAATATGGGTAACTCTTCATTTCCATAAACTATAATGTATATCTTGAACATGTAATTTGTTAATTTCATTGCTCTTTTCTATAATTATTAAAACTAATTCTTCATTTGTATTACTATAACTATTAAATATATTGAGTTTAGTTTATCCAACAAAATGGTCTCCTGCCTGAAATTTGAATAATATCAAGTTAGTTGTAACTATTTTGGATTTGTTATAAGGAGCGCATATTGAGGAAAGGCAAACACTAACAAATATTTATATTGTTTTGTTAAATAATCTAACAGGACGAATTCAGTGCATCCTCTGAAGGTCAAGCGTATCATCCGCTTGGTAGAGAAGTTGGTGATCTCAAGGTGCGTTACATAATTGCTTTGTAATTAATTGATCGATTGTCTCTCTTTTGGATATGTATTCAGTTTTGTTCTGTTTTAAGATGATTTTTTTTATATTGTATTAGCGCATAAGTATGGTTATACATTCACAACATAGCAATTAGAAACTCAAATGGAACTAAATTTTTAAGAAACTAAGCGCATACACATATACTTAACTTTTCCACAGGAATTTTGGTTTCATAAACTAATATTTTGTTGTTTTAATTTGTGCAGGAACCATAATACAATGTCAAGCGGTGAACGTATATTGTCTGGACATAAGAGTGGAACGTCTTGGTCTCGTGAGCTATATTTGTATGTATGAATAAAAACATTGCTAGTGTAGTTAAATTTGTGACGTAATCAATTTGTTTTATTAAACGATATATGAACTTACACGTGTAAACTACAAAAGCAAATGTAATATGCAAATATATGAAAAATGAGTTATATTATATATTAGCTTGTGCTTAATTTAACATATATATGTAACTGATATAACAATTGAATGAGCCATACGTGAAAGCATGTGCCCGTTAAAATTTATTGTATCTAATTTTGTGTTTTGCTCCTACAAACACTAGCTACAAGAAAAGTCAGTTTACGCGACGGGACATTTCCGTCACCCAAACTATGAATTTGTCCCCAAAAGCCAGTAATTGGTTGTCATGAATAGTAGCGTCGCGGATAGAAAAATAGTACGACGGAGTTCTTGATGTCACGGAAACATACATTTGTGAGACGGAATTGTTGTCTCATAAAGACATATACTTAGGTGACGAAAATGCTGTCGCCCAAAGTAGTAATCTTTGGGAGACACTTATCTTGTCACCTAAACATTTGGTCCATACGTGACAGCTAATATGTCAGTTTAAAAATAAAATTTTAAGCTACAACTTACTGTCACCTTCTTTATAAACTGACTATATGTGACAATTTTGCTGTCGCCTAAAGTAAATGTTCAGTTTCAAAACTTTTGAACAATAGACATGTTTTCCTTCTGTACAACCAATCTAAAACTCAAAAAACTACTTTACCAATGAAAGTTCATAACTATAAATTGTTCAAAAGATTGTTTTTTAATTGAAAGCATGTGAACTATTTTGTTTAAACATTAACCCTTTTGTAATGCAAAAACCGATAGCACCATTTCATTCATTGCCTTCAATTGGGAAGTCAAGCCTTCAATTTGATTCCGACTTTCTTACCGTTGAGCTTCGATAACTTTAGTTATTTTTTCTTCATATTCCACCTTTTGGGCTTGGAGGGCTTCCTTGATCTTGTCCTCATATTCCACTTTTTGAGTTTGTAGTGCTTCCTTTATTTTCTCCTCGTATTCTTCTTTTTGAGCACGTATACTCTCATCATGTTGCTCCCGTGTGAGATACGAGGCTCTAATAAACGCCGATCCTTCACCTACATTAAGAGTTCAAGTATAGATTACTAGCTAATAATATTTAATTTTGGACTAATTGCTTGTTTTATGTTTTCAGCTTATATCTTAGGGAAGTAATGTAGAATATCATATATACATCCATTTAGTACATATGTAACAACATACATAGCCCAATATCATAGCATTCCAAGAGAAAAGACAATATGAACTCTCCTACACAAAATTAAAGAATTTAACCACTGCCTATGCCAGAGCTAAGTTGCAACTTGCAGTTTATCTAACAAATCAGAAAGATAATAAACCATTGCTAAAAACACAAGTGTATCTATTACCTAGAAAACTCAACCCCTATAACATGTATTTATGAAAAAAGTCAAAAACTTGCCCAACAATCAAAACCTGTGTGGAACATTAGTGGAGTTACATTTTGAACTGCCAAAACTTTTACAACTGAACTTGTTTTGAAAAGCTCTCAAAACAATGAATGAATCAAGCTTCACAAGATGAAAACTTTTCCTCTTTTTTTTGGTCCCAGAAAAGGGGAAAAAGTTGTTCAACTCTTTGAAGATGCAACAATACAACAACAAGTGCCAAAACTCAGTTCACATGATAGCAGTAACAGCATACTGATTTCAAGTTTCAACAAATTATCTGTCCCTCACTCTCACCAGTTTTTCACAAAAATCTGAGCATAAAGTCGGCATGAGAAACAATTTATTGGTGCATGAATTAACCACAAACCCTACCAAGAAAAGTTCGACTGATACACAGTCAATTTCATCATGCAAACAGTTGTATACTGTATCACCAGAAATATAATTTCTCTATGCAGAGGAAAGGTTGATGGAATAAGCCTAAAGCCATACTTTTCATTCCATAATGTGCTTCTAAAATGTTTCAAATACAGACATGGTTGAGTTAAAAATTGTGTGTCAATCCGTATTTTCAATAGCTAGACTTCATTTCAGAACCACTAATGATCAACCCTTTTAAGACTCTCTAAGAAATCAAACTCAGACAAAGGTCAATCAACACGTAAAGAAAATAATGGAAGAGAACAACAAAAACTCCAGAGATTTGGTTTCCCAATTTTTTTAATTGCGAGGAGGGGGAAGAGAGAGAGAGGTTGGGCTAGAAATTTACAAGGAAAGGATTTTGCTATGTATTAAAATTGGTATATCATATGAAAAGTAATGCTATGTTGGGAACCAAACAAGTTTAGGATTTTTTAAAGCATGGAACACCCATGAGTGCACTCAAAATACAAGTAAATTACATTAACTATTCCGCATCACTTGATCTACAAAACACAATACTATATAAATCACTACATTGGCTAATTGGCATCTCTTTCTATCAATGATGGAGCGGGTGGAGTCATGAAATCGTTCTTACCTCTTGCGTAAGATTCTTCAACAATTGAATGTTGCGTATCAGGACTACAATTTCCATTTGAAAATCTGCTAAGACCAGGAGAGCTCGCGGTCATCTTGCTTGGGCTAGAAGTGTACCCTTGTGGAGAACTCGGGCAAGATTTAAATTGAGATTCTCCATCTGCATCTCCACTCTCACTCTCCATCTGTTTTCTGCAAAACCTATCTTCCACAATATCATAGGAATTCCCTGTTCTCACTTCCTGAGCAAGAGAACACCAACAACAGCAAAGCCACAATGCACAATCTGTAACCACTGGCTCACCGCAACAAAAGGTATAAGCTGGTAAATTGAATCTTTTTCTCATCTGAACCCTCCAGAAGCCACCATAGAGTAAACCAAATACACAAAGAACAACCCCAGTAACAGCCACCACTTCCCTGACACTCTCATTATCAATATTTACAGCAGCCAAGTTGAAAATCCAAAAAGGGGCCATACAGAACAGAAGAAAAGTTGCAACATGAACATACATATTCCCAAACCCAAGTCTCTCCATATTCCACCCAAAAACACAGAAGCTACAAAACAATGAAAGGTATGCAAGAGCAATATCATCCCAGAAATCAAGAACTCCTCCACTCCACTCTGGCCTATTTTCAACAATTCTCTGTTCATCTTTTGATGCAAATGAATACCTCCTCTCTGGTGCTCCTAACCTCATATGTTCCAGCCTCCCGGATTCCCCAACAACAGACTCAAGTTGTGCTTCCTCATCCATATCTGATTCATATTCCTTTCCGAGGGGGCTAATAATAGAGTATACGCCGGCAATTGCAGGTGCACCAATGGCAACAGATATACATATTCCAACTCCTATAGCTGGTCGGTCAGATCTTTTGTACCCTAAGTTTAGACCACAAAGAGCATACTGAGCAAAACAGTTCACATGTAGTAGAACAACAACAACCATCATGTGTGCCCACTCATGCGGCTTATATGTTCCATTCTTGCAGTAAACCTTTCGTAGTTTAGAAATGTCTTCTGGCCTCCATCTACAAAGAAGTATAAGGTAGTAGAACCGCTTTGGGTGGTTGTACAGACACATAAGAGTAAAAAGTGCATTGAGAATCTGATTGTTAATTTCAAACCAAACATCTCTCTGGCTCTTTTTAGGAATTGCGTGATTTAACATTCCAGTCATGACAAGGAACAAAATGGCACCTGAAATAGCTACAACAATGATCCATAAGAAAAGGGCCATGTTCATTGGATTTCTGATCCATTCCATGGACATCTTTGCAAGGGAAGCCCAATCAATTTTCCGGAAGAAAAACACATTCAAACGTTCCCGTAGACCTTGAGAGTTTGAAGAGGCCACAGACCGAGAAACCTCATCTCTTTCTTCTGCAAGCCGCTTGAATCTGGCAGATGCAGAACCGAATTTCAGATAGCTTAAGCTGTTTGGAGCAGCCGTAAATGCCCTGCGGAGCCACTTTGGAGATTTCTCTTCACTAACCAGTGTCCTTCCTGAATTTGAAATTTCCAGAGGAGTTTGACCCTTCGCTTTAGTAGGATCCGTTACGGACTCTTCAATTTCCTGCTCGTGTTTCCCATTTTCAATTGACATCATTCTCATACCAAAGATTGAGCTCTCTCAATCAATATTAGAACTGGGAATAAACAAAGCTATGCATACTATTGGAACAAAGTGCTCCAGCACAGCTACGTATTGATAAGTTCGGTATGATGGTTGAACCGTAAACAACATGTACAAAGAATCTTCCAATTGTCTCACAACTAAGCTAATCTGTAAGAAAACAAAATAAAGAAGGAAAATCCAGCTGAGCAAAGTGGTGGCAAGAAACCTATCAACCTCAACGAAGTAGAATAAACAATTGCAGCATCGTTTAGTGCACAAACATAAACAGAAAGTAAAACAAAGACCTTTTAAGCTGAAAAAGGTCAATCCTTAGAGAACAAGACATGAACCCTAATCAAACAATCAAATTATGCTAAACCCATGATTTACCTCAAGAGTAAATTTTGGTTCAAGACCCAGAAAGCACAATCATGGGTTTCATTAAAATTAAACCTCAAGAGTTCAAAATATCAATACAATGGATCAAAATTGAACCAAAAAGAAACAGTACGACGACAAAAGAATCTAGAATTCGAAGACGAACAACAACATACCTACGGATTGAGGACAAAAACGAGTGCGAAGATGGTATGATCGCGAAACCTAGCTCCAAGCTAATTTGCTTCTGGCAAAAGGTTAGATTTTTTGTAAGGAAAAGAAGATTGGTTTGGTGTAGAGGAACCGAAGTAAGCTGTTTAATAAGCCGTAATAGCTGTTTTGAATATGGTTGGCAAAAGTGGCCAACTGGGTCTACGTGAGAAGGTGGAGCCATGGAAACAGAGGAGGCAACGGTATAAATGTTTGGGACTCATGCTCCTCAATTCGATCGATCGATCAATGTATCGTTGGATCTGTTTTGGGAATAATAGAGATAGATGGCTTTGAATTTAAAAAAGTTACATTTTTTCTTGTAGTTAATACTAGTTTATACACCCGTGCGATTAATAAATTTTAACAAAAACGTTTAATTAATTAATAATTTTATATA
>JAYMTH010001808.1:0-13886 GCA_036897465.1 Pelargonium australe | reverse complement strand
AAATTATTTATAAAATAAAATAATTTTCATTTTAATTTTTTATAATCATTTAAAAATTAAATTGACCAATTAGAGCGTGACACGTGGCCAACAAAATAAAATATTTCATAATTGTCACATATATGTTGACTGTATAATATAATCCAATCAAAACATGACACGTGGCAAATAGCTTTTGTTTTTGAATTATTTTTATTCAAAAAAATTTCACGTCATCCATTTTAACGGCCATTTGGACGGAACTTGACGGCATGGACCATCTAAGTTTAGTTTTTGATAATACGAGGACTAATACGGTCCATTTTAAAGTAGAGGGACCATTTCGGTCCACTACCTAATAGAATAGGGACCATAGGAGGAATTTTTCCTATTAATAATTAGTGGGTCCCATATAGCTAAAAAAAGAAGGTAGATTATATTACTATTTATACCTTTTTCAGAGCTGAACAAATGCCTAAAATGGAAGCAGCGAAGGAAAAAGAAAAACAATTGTCTTGTCCGTTAATTACCGACGATAGCCGGTACAACCAGAAACTTGAGGAACACGCTACAGCCCTGCAGCGACCGTACGATCACGACAGTGACCACTCACGTGAGAGACATTTTTCAGAGAGACATAATATGGTTTTTACACAGTGGTTGCTCTCTTGCTCCATCTTTTTCAACCGTTGAAGCCATTTCATTTCAGTATCAGCTCACTCCTAAGAATCTGTCATTTCATAGAACCATCGAAGAAGACGACAATGTCCGATTACTTTCCTGAGGACCTCCTCCCCAAAATCCTCTGCAGATTGCCCATCAAGTCACTGATTCACTGCACCATTGTCTCCCAGAAATGGCGCTCTCTCATCACCTCCTCCTCCTTCATCTCCGCCCACCTCAGCCACCGTGCCGCCGCAAACGACAACCACAACCTCCTCCTCCTCCGCCACTACTCCAAAACCCTCCCCAAGGAGCACTACTCTCTCTATCTCGGCACCGCCTCCGACCACTGCCTCCCTCTCCGCCAGACCCTCCCCTGCCCGTTCCGCCCCGCCTTCAAGTTGTACTTCCGCTCCGTCGGCTGCTTCAACGGCCTCCTCTGCCTCTCCGACGACTTCTTCGGCCCCACCGGGACTATCATCCTCTGGAACCCTCTCATCCGGAGGTACCTCAAGCTCCCCAAACCCACCGTCGATGTCAAAACCTACAGTCGCCTCATGACCGCTCTCGGTTTCGGATTCGACTCCTCCACTCACGACCACAAGGTCGTCCGGGTCTCCTACCTCCAGACTGGCGGCCGCGTGTTGATCGACGTCCCTCCGCCGCTGGTGGAGATCTACTCCGTCAAACGCGGCAGCTGGAAGCCGATCAACGCCGCCGGGGTCGATCTGTGCCTGCTGGAGCACTGGTGGACGCAGAGCTTCGTGAGCGGATCGATCCACTGGCTGTCCTTCAAGCGGAGGCCGCACCAGGGTTTCGATCTCTGGATCCTGGTCTTCGATGTGAAGAACGAGGTGTTTAAGAAGATGAAACTGCCCAATCTGAAGGAGAAACTACCTATGTTCATGCAGATCTGCTCGCCGTTTCGGGGATTGTTGACGGTGGCAGAATATGTGGCCGATTTGGGAGCTCCGAAGCGGACTGAGATCTGGGTCAAGACCGATTACAATGACCGGAACTCATGGACCAAGATGTTTTCTGTTCGTGTCAATGAAGGTATTGGAATGACCCTGGGCTTCACTGCAAGTGGTCGGATCTTATTCTGTACCAAGGATGGCCAGTTGGTTTCTTATGATCCAGAGACCAAAGAGGCTAAGGAACTCGGCGTCCATGGCTGTGTGGAGGCTTTTCATGTTGCTTCATACACAGAGAGTCTTGTGTTGCTTGACAAAGAGAGCCATGCCATTTCTTATGGGTCTGCTAAGAGGCAAGAAAGTTAAAAAAAATTACTGCTTATTTATGAATATGCAATGAAATTCTCTGGCATTGTTCTTGTATTAGAAGATATTGAATTGCTTGATTGCTTATATTTTTTAAATATCTTGCACACATTGAGATTTAGTTATTCTTACAAGCCATATATATCATTGATGAATAGAATGTATTGATCCATTTGTTTATCCCCTCTATGATGTTTGTAATCATATTCTTGATTGGAGTTTCTGCTTTAAGCAACCTGTATCGCGGCACGCAAGTTTGTAATCAACATAAAACATTTAGTACTAATAACATAACTGATTGAATATTCCTCAATCTTACAGTGGAAACGAATATTTTTGTGTTTGGTTCGTTGACGCTCCACATACTGGAACGAAGATTGTTATTCATGTAGCGTTTGATGGTAACTTAGGTTTCGCTTGTGTTGTTAGTAGTTTATCACCTCAAGTTTCTCTGATATGAAACTAAAAACATCGTATAGTTGAGTGATTCACTTAAAATTTGTGCCTGTTTTTGGCATTAGTTACCTTGATGGCCAAGCAACCATTGGTCTTTAATTCGTTTGGGTCTGGGGTTTGCTTAAATCTGAAGCTTATGTTGCAAATGATGATGACAGGACGGTTAGATGGGATCAAGATGGTGCCACCATTGAAGAAGATGACGATGATAACCAGCTAGCTGGGTGGAATGGCTGAGATTGCAATGTAAGATGCATTTTTAATGTGTCTATCTTCTATTTTCATGGTTTTCTGAGATCTCTCTGTATTTGAATACTAAAGAAGTTAGCTAGTGTAATTTGGAGCTGCATAACATGGGCATGTCTCCAATTATACACTAAAGCTTTTCTTAATAGGGTAACGATATGGAAATGTATAGATGTTTGAGCTAAAACTTATAGCTGTCCTTGGTTCCTGATTCAACTATTTTGAATATACGATTCTTTATAAATTATAACCTTATTAGTCACATTAAAGAAATTTGTGGTTGCTTTCTAGTTTCTAAGTTGATTCTTTTTCATTAATACACATGTTCTGATTGTTTACAGGGGGCATTTTCCCAATTGATAAAGGTAGTCCGTGACGATCCAATCGAGCTATAGCTGGAGGTAGGTAGTTCTTATATCGAATCTAGTCTAGCAAACGAAAGATCGTCTCTCTGTTTGGAGCACTTTTTTGAATTCGACCAAGATTGGGTAGTCTGCTTTTTGTACCCAACTTATACATAGTATAGATGTAGAAACATATACAGATTAGAACAGAATGATGGTAATTAACTTAGCTATGTTTGCTCTTTTGTTGGGACTTAATTGGGAGATGAAATTGCTCAATAGCTTGTGTTTATGTTTCAAACCTAATAGCATGAATGATGGTATGCAAAACTTGTTTGTTGCTGTGCCTTATTATTAGCTTGGAGAGTCTAATTGGCTACAGATGCTACAATTCCTGGATTAGTAGCAAATGTGGGGTTTTGATCATATCTTTGAGGTGTAAATATTCAAAGAAACAAGTCTATCAGCACATAAATTGGTAGTTGAAAAATGAAAATGTTTTAGTGCATGTGGTTTACATATAACAAACCACCGTTTGCAAACAATAGTAGATAGTTTTATAAACGACTTTAAGATGAACCTAACATATGGAAATAATGGATTCAAAATGTTTATAGGATGAAATTAGACATTTAATACGAGCTGCTTTTTGGTGCTACTTGTAAAATACATACACCAAACAACACATAAGTGCATTTGACAAAATGAGAGAAAATATATAGAGTATATATTGAGATTGTTTTTGAAATTAGTCAAATTAAATACAAACATGGATGTTTTGAAGTGTTTGTTTGAAGACTAGATATAGTTGTAAAATGAATTTGAAAATGTTTTCTAAAAGTTGAAATTAGCAAAATATGCGTGATATATCAGACTTGTCTTTTTTTTTATTGGCAATAGGTATTTGTATTCATTGTAAAAAGATTACATGAAAAAGTATATTTAACACTACTAAAAACAAAAAACTACAACAAAGAGTGACGGTGGAAAGTCTCAAACAATCTAGAGAGACTAAAAAGTGATTAGGTGGACATTGAATGACTCCATTGGTGATTGTGAGCATGAGCTTGAGGGAAACCCATGAGTTTCCATTAAGGTTTGTGAGCATGAGCTTGAAGGAAATCGAGAAAGTGGGTTTTCATATGAGTTTGTGATCAACTAGTTGTTTTTATTCATCAGACGAGTAACAAACAAATATGGGTAGATCTCCCCTATTAACGTCAAACTCCACTTCATATTGTCGGTTAAGAGACTCAAACTTGATATATCAAAGAAAATTCGTAGCGTTCAAACCGATTGACCCAATTAATTTTAATTAATTAAATAATATCAGCATTATTATTCAAACATTTCAGTACTTCATCAATATATTATAACAACTACATAGTCAACCTGATAAAGTTAACATGTTTATTGCAGTCGACCAATCTTAATAAACCATGAAACACTTTTTGTTACATATGCTAGTCTATCGGTGCACACAAGAGCATCATAACTTATTATAGCCTTTGTCTACTTCCGCGGTTCGGCCAATAGAGGCTACTCAACACGGTGCTAAACTAAACAAATTATAAAGTGAATTAAGACGTTTGATACTCTTGAAATCTCGGGTTCGTGTCTTGATTGATATATAAGCCTCTCCCTAAGGGTGTGTTGAATGGGGAACGAACGCAAGCGCTCTTCCCACTCACACATTTTGTGTTTCCAATTGCACCACTATCCTTGCCTTGGGTAGCCTTAATTCATTTCACTGCATTCATTTCAAAATATTAAAAATTAAAATTAAAAAACACTAAAATATTTTACTCAATTACCACAATAAAAGAAACATGCAACAAATGTAATATTTGAAAAGTATTGTCCTTTTCACCAATTTATCCTAGTCATGAAACGATCCCCATGTTTCTTCCAGATATTTTACACTGAAATGGACAAAATCAAAAATAAAACAAAAAAACATTTCACTACAACACAACCGGCCACCGGCGTAGCCAGTAAGCTTGGGGCACACGCCATTGCAGCTCCAGCTATAACCTCAGACTGCACAATTTTCTGTACGTACGATCATCAACCACTGTATATTACACGGTGCCTCTCATTTCTCTCCTTCTTCCTCGTCCCGTCTCGTTGCTTTCTCTCAAATCTTCACAGATCATCCAAAAATGTCTGACTTCATCGTTCCCGACAACATATTCCTCAAAATCCTCTGCCGATTGCCCCTCAAATCGATCGTCCAGTGCACCGCCGTCTCCAAGAAATGGCACTCTCTCATCCACAGCTCCGAGTTCATCTCCACCCACCTCCACCACTCCGCCGCCGCAAACCGCCACCACCACAACCTTCTCCTCCGCCGCTACTCCAAAACCGACGACCCGAAAGAGCACTACTCTCTTGACCTCGTCAAAACCCTTCCCGCGCCGCCGTTTCTCCCACCCACCAAACCCTACTTCCGCATCGTCGGATCTCTCAACGGCCTGCTCCTCCTCCTGGACGACGGTACCGAAACTATTGTGCTCTGGAACCCGATCATCCGCCGGAAAGTCCTGCTCCCTACGCCGATCGTGAGCGACCAAGCCATCGGTCGCTACGTCTACGCTCTCGGCCTCGGCTTCGATTCCTCCACGAACGACCACAAGGTCGTCAAGCTCGGATCCATCCAATCTATGTACACCTGGTTCGAGGTGACACCGAAGCTGTTCGAGGTATTCTCGCTCAAACTGGGGACCTGGAAGCCTCTCGACGCCTCCGGAGTCGATCTCTCCGTCGCACCGAAATCGTGCTCGCAGTGTTTCCTGGCTGGATCCATCCACTGGCTCGCATACAAGAAGAGGGAGGGGGGTCTCGAGCCGTGGCTGTTGCTGTTCGATGTCGAGAACGAGGTGTTCAAGAAAATGAGACTGGCCCAAATGGCTCAGAACTGTCCTCTCTACATGGATGTGTTTGTCTCTCGGGGATTGCTTTCGGTGGCTGAGTATTATAGTGGTGGAGCGAGCTGTAGCAGAGTGTGTGATGTTTGGGTCAAGACACAGTATTCTGTGAGGAGCTCGTGGACGAAGATGTTCACTGTTGATGTTGATGGAGGAGTTGGGGTGGTTCTTGATCTGAGCCAAAATGGTGATGTCTTGCTTGCAACCCTGAAAGGGGACTTGGTCTCTTTCAACCCTCACAGCAAGGAGACTAAGGACCTTGGAGTTCATGGCAGCTTGGAGGCATTTTATGCTGCTTCTTACACTGAGTCTCTGGTGTTGCTTGACAAGAAAAGGTTTGGGTTTGTTTCTCACATCTTTATGATTTTATTGTGTGTTGTTAATTTCCTCAAATCCCATGTTTCAGTTGTCTTATGTAGTTATCTTTTGTTGTTACTTTTAAGTTATTACATGTTTCTTTTTCTACAATGCTTTTATGTATGATGGGTATAGTTTACTGAGTTTAAGGAGAGAGTTGCACTGTGATTATTGGTTGATCAGATTGAGAAGAAAATCATGTTTAATCATTTTTCACAGTTAAAGCATGATAACCTTTTTTATGTTTCTAGGTTGTGAAGGAGAATCTTGAGAGAGTTGGTTTCCTTGAAAATCATTATAGTTCCATTGCATTGAATGACTTGTGTTTGTGATTGCTCTTTCTATGTATTAGTAAATTGTTTAATGCCTAAACAATGCAGTTGCATTCAGGTTCACTATAATGCCTTATATTCACTATGTTACTGCATGTAGTTTCATGCATGACATAACACAACCATTCTATAGATTTATTCTGCTATCTGTTAAGTTATATGACATTTTGCAATGTACATCTGTTTGAATTTAATAATTTTGAATCTTTGATTCCTTGTAGCTGGTTGCAAAAGGGGGTCAAATCTGGTAGTGACGCTTGGATCTCCGTCTCCTCCCAACTATATAAATATTTGTGCGTGCTTTCTTCAAAGAATTGTCAAAGCCCAAACCCATCTGAGAGACCTGAACTAGACCGATGGCCATGGGTTTGGGTCTGTCAGTCCTGATGGGATTCGCAGCATCCGTGCTCTTCTTCATCTTCGTCTCCTTCCAAACCTATGGCTTCACTTTGCTAGCGATACCCTTCCTCTACTCATCTTTGGTCTTCCTGCTCGTCTCTCTCGCTTCCCATCCATCCATTGATCTCCCCATACTTCTGGGAAAGCGCTCAGATGGCAGCTTTCCCATTTGGTCCCTTCTCATCTTCAGCCCATATCTCTGCTTTGTTCAGCTCTTCTCTGCTCTCCGCAGATTGTGCAGCGGCGAGGATCCGTACAGCGAAATCGCTGAGGGACTGTATGTAGGTGGGTGGCCTTCTTCGCCGGACAAGCTGCCTCCGGACAACCCAGCCATTCTTGACTGCACCTGTGAGTTGCCCAGAAAATCCCACTTTTCCGGCCATGCTTACCTCTGTGTTCCAACATGGGACACTAGGGCTCCTGACCCTGCTGCCATTGAGTCAGCTGTTAAGTGGTGTTTGCGCAAAAGAGAACAGAAAAAGCCTGTCTTCATCCACTGTGCATACGGTATGTGTGTCTTTAAGAATTTCGAGTATTTTCAGGTTTGTTGCATTTCTGTTTTTGTGTTTTTTGAATGCTTAATGTTTGTTTAACTTTCTGTTATTGGCATACATTCCTTGTACAATTTTCTTGTTAGTTATTGCATTTGGATCCATAAGGGGAGGATAGTGAGGTTAACACCAATAAGCCATGTCCATGTTAACAAAAAATGGGCTAAACTTATCATTGATCTCTCAACTATATCTCTATGTCACAATTGAGACTCCTAATTTTAAAATCATCAAGTGTAATTGAACTACTCGATGTAGGCCCTTAGTTGAGGGAACAATGACAACTTCAATCTTAAATAAAATATATGTTGAGGAGTGGCAATAACCTTTTGTCAATGACCTAATGGCGGAGGTTAAAACCATAGAGGATTAGAGCTGTTTTATTTATTTATTTATTTATTTTTATTTTATTACTGGCTCTGTTTGGCTTGTACCCGACTGAAACATGGAGTTTATGATGTTTGGGGTTTCCTTATTGTATACTTCAACGTTGTTATCTTGCATTACTTGTTCTACTTGCTGCTATGCGCGGTCAAATAATCGTAAAAAAGTAATCCATTTGAACTTTGTCCCAATAATAATGTTATGATTTCATTACATTTTTAATAACTCAAGAAAAATATACATATTTAGTATATCAAAACACGACCTGTCTTCTTTTGGCCCCAAAACTTCTCATCTAAACAAACTCCTTGTGTCAAAGCCATTGGTTTCTCTTTCTCATCCTTTGACTTTTCCGGAACAATAGCACTTCTTATAATTGCAAGATGAACTTTTTGAGTTACATATTGGATATTTGAGCCTTCAGAAGTTTGTATGAAAAATGAAATGATTCTTGCCAAGAAATTTCTGTAAATGTCACTTTAACAACTGAAGATGCTTGACAATGCTATATTGATATTGTCCATGCTTATATTTTAGTGAACTATCTGATAACTTGGGGCTTTATTTGCATGACCTATGCAATGAAGCCGTCAGCATTAAAGAAATGTTCTCCGCATCAGGTAAAGTTCTGGCTGAATGCAGGATCAAATTACGTATTGGATCAGAAAATTACGTTGCTGTCATTGTTGCTGGTAATAGCTTTAGGTATAGTGGTGGTTCTTTTGGTGATTGATCGTTAATCTTATGATGTCCACAAGCATAGTTTATTTTACCTCAAAAAATTTATGTTGAAGATCACACATCGCCCTTCATGTGGTAGATGAGAGCAAAAGAAATTAAGACTTGAAACCTCCATGATAGGGCACAGCTAAAATAGTCTAGGACTTTCAGACCATTTGTGCTATATTTCTATTTGTGATTGCTGCTTCAAGAGTTTGTTAAAATGGAGAGGCTATACTCTTAAGGCTAAGACACACCCCTAGGATCTAGAATCTGGCAGAATGAAATTCCATTGTTGTATTTGGATGGAGAGAAAAATCATTCTGGTAGAAATGACACATTTAGATGAACTGTGGCAAAGTTTGTTCTAAGGTATATACCGTCACATAATGATGTCATGCTAATGTTCAAGAAGACATGAATTTTTGACTGTATAGTTTATGCTTATATTGGGTAGTTGCAGAGCATCAGTTCAATTTGCAATTGCAATTCTTTCAGCCAGAAATGGGTTAGATTTGTGTGACTCTGTGTAACTTGTAGACGCAGGCTTGATCTGAAAATTGTCATTAGTGAAGAGTAAAAGCACTAAAGCCACTTTCAACTTATCTTCAATTTGGAACTAAAATGATTTCTGTATACAAGTGGAGTCTGAAGGTTTCTTGTAATGCTCCTTGCAGGTTTCTTGGCAAATTTTTTGCTTTTTAGTTTTGCGATATTGATTGAATCTCCTTACTATTGATTAATAGGTCATGGAAGAAGTGTTGCTGTTACGTGTGCAATATTAGTGGCTCTTGAAGTAGTGGAAGACTGGAAAGCTGCTGAGAAGTATATCCGAGCAAAACGGCCATACATTCGGATGAATGCTTTGCACCACAAAGCCCTGGAAGAGTGGTCAAAACACCGATTATCTCCTCCTAGGAAGAAATGAATTCCTCTCGTCGAATGCTTCAGGGCATTCACTATCAGAAACCAAAAGAAATTGAGATGCTTCCTTCAATTGGCATTCATTTTTTATACACTCATTAATTAGATGCCAGTATTGCTCCTAAACTTTGTTGCTGATTCTATATGAGTTCCTGTTGTGTAACTGGTAATTGGGTTCTGTATATCAGAACAGTGTTGAGGATTTGATGGAAATATTAGTAGCAAGGATGTAAAGAATTGTTGTATTGTAGTTCTCTCTTTTCTTTTTCTAAATGCATCCCATAATTGGTCGGTTATGGTTTATGTGAATGTCAGCGGGGGACGTCTGGGCCAAGGATGGTTGTGAAGGACCTGATTAGTTTTTCTGTTTGATAGTTGTCTTATATTTCATTTGTAACAAATATATATATATAAAATGCGCATTTTTAACCTTTCGAGTCAAATGTGAGTACATAGGGGTGTGAAAAGTCTTGATCTTTTTGTCCACATACGTTAAAGTTGTAATCTAGTGTCCAAGAATAGTGTCCAGTGATGTTTGTGTTAAGTCCGAGTCTCAATTCAATCTTCTTATCCAAGTCAAGGTTACTCCAAGTAATGGTAATCTAAGCTTTTGCTCCCGGATCCTGCGTAAAGGAAGACACACAAGCAACGAACTCCTAGGGTTGGTTTTGAGACGACGCCTCCGGTGTGAGAGTAAATCTTTGTATGGAAATCAACATGAGAGTTCTAGAGAGCTTTTTTAGAGAGAAAGTTCTAAAGAGATAAGCAAATGTATGAAGTGAGAGTTGAGTTGAGATTTAGAGGTCATTTTCTCTTTGGAAGAAGAGGTATTTATAGACTCATATCACTTTATGCCACTTGTCAACGCCTGATTGGTTGGTGAAGATTGAAAACCCATTTGACCCACTTGGCCCATTGTGTTTATCTAGCCCTTTTATAGTGTATGGGCTTCCCCTATCCTCTGGACGCGTTGCTCGTGCGTGCCGGTGAGACAGACGGACCCCTAATGCCTCTTGTGAGCTGTGACGACTCGCCTGACCATTTGTGAGCTAGTGCCTTGCGAGGCATAGTCACGGGTATGTGGGAGTGTTGTAGCTTGTTGTAGATTTGTTGTTGTAGCTTGTAGTTTTAGTGCCTTGGTGATAGCAAGGTTTGTCTCTTGTCCCTTGATGAGGGCAAAACTTGCTTCTTGAGGAGAGCAAAACTTGTCGATGATGCAAGAGTAAGGCTTGTCCTTGATGGGTGCAAGAAGCTTTGTCCCTTGAGGGAAGCAAGAGTTTTTGTCTCTTGTTTACTCTTGTCCATGGCCAAAGAGTGATTGTCCCTTCATGAGTGCAAGAAGCTTTGTCCTGTGAGGGGAGTAAGAAGCTTTGTCTCCTGTTCACACTTGTTTGGTGAGCCATATGCATGGTCCGAATGGTTCATGTCTTGCAAGGTATGGACGAGGAGAAATGGAGCAAATGAGTGAGGGGACACTTAAGGGAGGTTGGCACAGAGTTTTGTGGATGGATGGAAGCTAGGATGCTTGGGACAAGTTTGGAGGAACTTAAGACCCAAGGAAATGGGATGAGCACGGTTTGGGAAGGAACCACGGCTTGCCTGGATCCGTACGAATCCGAAAGTGAGAGGAAGGCTTTTGGGCCGAGGTTGATGGGAAGGGCATGGGATGGCTTGGGACGAAAGGGGATGGAAGATGCACGAAGGGGGTGAAATGAGAGGAGTTTAGAGGTTGTCCGGATTTAGACCAAAAATGGGAGGAAGGTTTTTGGGCTGAGGTTGATGGGAAGGACATGGGATGGCTTGCGACGAAAGGGGACGAAAGATGGGCGAAGGGGGGCGAAATGGAATGAGCTTAGAGGTTTTCCGGATCCGGACAAGGTGAAGGGTGACGAATTTGGACCAAAAATGGGTGCAAGGGGTTTTGGCTGAGGTTGTAGAGAATGTCATGGGATGGCTTAGGATAAAGTGGGATGGAAAGTGCACGGAGGGGGCTGGGATGCTTTGAGAGCATTTGTCCGTTTGTCTTAATCCGTACGAATGAGATGAACGGATAAGTACTTCTTGCCTCCGTTTCGCGTCCGATTCGTCTTGAGTGCTCTTTTGAACTCTTGTCAAGATGCTTTCCATGCTTGAGAGTTTTTGGGTCGTGGATCGCCTGTGACCACTTTTATCGGACTCGGGTCGATGATGTGGCGTCTGAAGTGCCAAGTGCCAAATTCTCATAGGTTAAGAAAGTTTCAATTTTCAAGGTAGCATCAGTTGCCCCCTACTCCTAGCGACTCTGATTTATTGCTGTCGCGTTGGAGTAACTTGGGATGATGACATGGCATTTGACTTTCCCGGGCGTTTTTCTAGAAAAAAAAAAAAAAATTAGGCACCTTTCTTTGAGGAGAGTATATATAGTAGCTTGTATGTCATTATTTTCTCATTTAGGCAAGTGCTGAGCCAAATTTCTTCTCCCACACACTTATGAGAATCTTCATAGAATGTTGAATTGTAGAGAATATTCCAATATCCTTTTTTGTTTTCCAGTGCCTTCTTCCTCCTTTGCCAATTTTCTCTCTTTCTCCTTTGCTTCAAAAATTCCTTGTGTAGCTTCCTTGATTGAAATCATTTAAAAGTAGTTGTTGCTTGGAGTTGAATTGCACTTAGGCATAGGATTGAAAGAGTCTTCTTCTCCATTTGCAAATTTTGGAAACCTCCATTGAAGTGGAAGCTTGAAGTTTAAGTTTTTTGCTGCTTTTGCCTCGGTTGGAATTAAGTTTTGAAACTTTTAAAAAACATTTCCTAAGTGCCCAGGAACAATCCCTCCGAATTTCAAGACCATCTCTTTTCATTTGACCCTTCAAATCATATATTGAAATCTCTGATTTTTTTAACTCCATTGAAGGGAAAGATTGAAACTTGAGTTTTTTTTCCAGGTTTTTCCTCAATTGGAATCAGGCTTTGAAATTTGGATATGATGTTCCTCTAGTTCCCAAGAAGAACTCCTCCAAAATTCAACATCATCAAGTTTCATTTGACCCCTCAAATCATCTATTGAAGTTTCTGATTTTGCATCTCTATTGAAAGGAAAGCTTGAAACTTGAGTTATTTTGTAGATTTCAGCTCGGTGGGAGTTTTGGGCTAAAATTTTAACACAGTGTTCTTCAAATTCCCATAATAATCAGGTATCATGTGACCCTTCAAATCATTTTTTGAAGTTTTGGATTTTTGCAAAAATGGTGGAATGTCATTATTCATAGCACTTTTGCTTTGTTTCTTGCATGCTTGGCCAGACAAGTATTGTGTCTAGATTGGTTCGGATGCTTGCACTAGGTCTTTGTACTTGTTGTTGATGCATTAGATGTTTGTCTTCATGAGTTAGAGTGTTGTAATGAGGTGTCACTGTGATGAGGTAGCACTGTAGCGAATAGTCATTGTAGTGAGGTATCACTGTCATGTGTATGACATAACAACATTTTTCTTCTAAGAATATATTATCTTAGGAAATATTTGACTATAGGAAAATTTTTGCCTTAGGAAATATTTTGGAGTGTAAGATGAGGTTGCATACTTATTTTCACGCGATGTCCCTTCCGATGACAAGCGTTTGTTGCGTGATGCTTTGAGGTGTTGGAACCTTGATGATGACAGAGCTCATGCTTTTCTTCGTTGGATCTCACAAGGATATTCGTAGAAGAACCTTGGGTCTTGATATCTTTAATCTTCCAAGGGAGTTCATAGAGGGCCCTTGGGTCTTGATGTGTTCAATCTTCCAAGGGAGTTCGTAGAGGGCCATTGAGTCTTGATGTCTTCAATCTACCAAGGGGGTTCGTAGAAGGCCCTTGGGTTTTTGACGTTTATTTTCTTCTTGTAGTAGATTGATTTTCCTTCTTACACTTGAATACGGTCTTCACGAAGTTACTTATCATTTCTTGTTGTCTTTACAGGCCAAGGCAAAGATAAGAGAGTTTCACACTTGCCTGAGAAGGGTAAGTCTTCTGCACTTGCTTTTACTTAGACTCCAAAGTTTAGACTTTGCTTTTTACTTGTAGTTTTTAGCAGTAGTCTTATATACGTACCCACTCTAAATGGCCTTTGTCATCGATGTTGGATTCTCAAGTTTGCATGAAATTTTATACTTATCCATTTTTGCCTTGTGCTCTTGCTTGTATGTATGCTTCCATGTCTTGCATAATTTCCATAGCAGTGCATGTTGTGTTCCTTTGATAGAGTCGTATGAGGCATCCACCTTCGGAAAGGTGAAGGGGTGTTAGGCATGTGACTTTGCCCCCCCCCCCCCCCCCCCCCACAAGGGGTGCTAGTTGTTTGGGGGGGTGGG
>JAYMTH010001807.1:0-13890 GCA_036897465.1 Pelargonium australe | reverse complement strand
TTTTCTTCATCGTCGTCGTCGCTTGTGGCTTTCCTTAACAGGCCGTCGAGCCTCCTCAGCGCCGCCCTGGTCGGCCATTGAAGCTAGTGGCCACAACATTGTGTGTAAGATTAGGATTGTCTGCCAATTTGAGCCTTAGTTCGGGTTTGAGTTGAAAAGAATTAGTCGAACCCGAGTTGAAAGGTTGATCAGCTCGGGTTTTCGTAAATGCACGTGCTTGTGCAGATTTTCCCAAGCCAAAGCTGACCGATCTATTTTGTGCAACTCGAATTTGTAAAAATACTAGTTGAAGTTCGGGTAGCTGCAAACGAGTATCAAGTAACTGCGAGTTCAGGTCAAATTGTGGCTTCAGGGCGTGTTTAGCCGTTTGTTTGAGTTTGGATTGTGCTAACGGTAAATTGGAGATGAGTAGAAACTATTGCGATACAGAAAGCTTCGAGTCGAATGCAAAATTAGTTTATTCAAGTTTTAGAAACTATAGGGAATGATAATAGTGCATTTGGTCTTGTGTCATTCATTATATATCATCTCCTAAAAACCATTTCGATAATTAACGCTTCAGCAAGTGATTGATTTCACTTGGTAACTAGAGGTTTTAGTTTCGAGCTTGACAAATAGCATTCCTTTAAACTTGCTATTCCATGAAAAATGTCCCTGCAAAATTATTTTTTATTTAAATACTATAATTATTCTCTTCAATTTCAATCCAAGGCAACCAAAAATTGTGTAAATATATCATGCAAAACTATTTTACCAAAACTATAAAACAAGTGAAACCTACAAAACTTCACCTAGTAAACATCCTCAACAAGAATAGAGACAACAATAACACTTAAAACTCGATATGACCAGAAATCTCTTGCCTGAATTGGCCGATCAAAACCTGATGGGACCCAAACACCCTTTCGGGACAATATTTTTTATCAATGTTAAATTTGAAGCACTCGCTTACGAGAAGAAATGTACAAGTAATGGATTATTCACCGACCAAAAGAAAAATATGAAGACCAACTTCCATTTGAGTTGAGCCTGGGAAAAAAAAAAAATCTTATCTTGTGATTGAAAATGTGCCAGCCTTGTAGCAAAAGTTTTGGCGGCAATTTCACGGCTTGGACTTGAATCGTCCTTGTATCAATCAATTCACAATTTTCGGAAGCTCTCTATCTCCATAAGAGCCTTTTGGTTCACAGCAAAATAGAAAACAAGATAAAATTGTATTGTGAGGTAAGGAATTTTCCTTAACTGGATAATGCTTTCACTGCTTTTTCTGCAGCATCATCCAAATCTTCCGCTGTTATGAGCGCCATGCCACTTTCCTGCACAATCATGAGGAACGGTTGACTTAGTCGGGTTTTCTTAAAGCTGGCAATTCGTGTTGAAAAGACTTAGCCTGAACCCGCAAGAGGTTAGATGAATGCAGGTTTTATATAGTAAATATGAGGATAGGTGCGGGTTTGCTTGACCCAACTGCACTTTTCTCAGGGAAAATCCGACCCGGCACAAAAATAAAATATTAGACTATTAGTGACTATTTTACACAAGCTGGAGCTACAAAAATGAGTGGTCAGATTTTGGGTGCCGAATTGCTGGCTCTAGTTTTTATTATTGGAGATTCAAAATGAAATGGGAACAAAATTGACAAGATTCAATTTCTGATTGAGTTTTTGTTATTTACCTTCAGAATTCTCTTTCCTTGGTCAACATTGGTGCCTTCAAGACGAACCACGACGGGTACTTTCAGAGCAACCTTGAACACAAATTCATAGAAAAGTTAATAATCAGGTCATGTTTTGGTTGAACCATGTAATGAAGTACTCAATTTTCAACACGAACTGTCACGGGTGTCGAAAAGAAAATAGTAATATACTAGCAACTGCCTACTGAACCAATGCCCTCACCTGCTTGGCAGCATTGACGATTCCACTTGCAATTACATCGCATTTCATTATTCCCCCGAATATGTTCACCAAAATCGCTTTTACCTTATCGTCAGAAGTCAATATTTTAAACGCCTCAACCACCTGGTTCACAAATTTCAAGAATCAGAAAACACATACAAATTAGTTTTATTTATAGATCAACTAACTGTTCTGTGGACCATTATTAGGTTTGTTGATGATTCATCTACATAGTATTAGTACATAACTACGATGCATGCACCATGTATATATCACTATCTGCTTTGTAAAAATGCCACAGAAGTAGAGCTAGCAATTCAGGTTTTGGATCACTTTGACATGACTGAACCCTGCCCAACCCACAAGAGGTAGAGGTCTCGAGGCAGAACAGACCAATGGCACCAAAGCACTCTTCCCCTCCCAAAATGAGTGCACTTTCTTTTAAGAATGTAGTTATGCATGAATTACATATAATATCCCTAAAATAAGTTGGTTAGAACCACTTGAGTTTGTTATACTAAATGCATGAGAGGGTATATTTAAGAGAGTATAACACTAACTTATCCTTAATTTTTACAAACAAAAGAATGGAAATGGAAACGTAAACGTGTTTTGAGAGGGAGAGAAACTAAAATTAAACCATCACCTGGTTTTCAGAAGCATTGCCACCGACGTCCAAAAAGTTGGCAGGTGTTCCTCCATGCAATTTAATAATGTCCATAGTAGCCATTGCTAATCCTGCACCATTTACCATGCAACCAATTTCTCCGTCCAAACCAATATAGTTCAAATCGGCTTTGGCAGCAGCTACCTGCCAGAAGGTAAAGGAGCAATAAATAGGATGTCTATGACTTGAGGATTGTAGAAGACCATTTCAACTAAAAGCTTAAAGTAATAGTTGAAGGCACAACTTATTTTATACTCTAACATGCACTCTCATGTGCAGCATGCTTAGGTCTTTTTCTTGCCTTGTGCTGAAATTTTAACAATTTTTTAATAACACTGTGACACAAGACTCAAACTTGTAACCTCTTGGTCAATCAGACTCTTGATACCACATAGACCATAGAGGACCAACTAAATTAATAGTTTAAGATGATAGTTGAAGGCCTAACTTTAATTTTAAATTCTAACAAGGATTAATGGGAAGAGTCCTAGTGATTCATGTGTGTATAGAATTTAAAAAATAAAATACACTTCTTTGCAAAAAGAGAGAGAGAGAGAGAGAGAGAGAGAGAGAGAGAGAGAGAGAGATCTATTTCCCTAGATAAACTAGTTACAAAGACTAGGTCTTTTTCTAGCGAAGGCAATAAAATCATTATATGCATGTCCTATAGATTCAGAATCAGCACAAGGAAATACCTCTCGAGGATCCTCCTGTGATGGATCACGGTAAGCAAATATCTCCTTCTGACGAAAAGCAGCATTATCGTCGAAGTTCAACTTAGCATCAGCAGCAACCAACTGATCATCAGAAGTTTCTGCCAAGGGATTAATCTGCCCAAAAAAATTAAGGATTCAGATCAAGATATCAAATGGATAAAATAACACTTGGAAGCATAAAATATTTATCAATAGCACTTATGGGATGTGATAGTTTATGCTCACTTCTAGCAAGGTGCAGTCACTTTCACAGAAAAGCTTATATAATTTCTTCACTTGTTCCATTGCATCTTTTTTATCAGTCCCCTTGGGAGCCAAACCATCTACAACCTTTGCAGCATCTTTATCAGTGATTCCTTCAAAGACGTCAATAGGTACCTATGAAAAGCAAAAACAGTGGACAGTTACATAATGATATAGCAAAGGAAGAAGAAGAGACTGTAGGTAGCAAATACTACGACAGGAGGATAACAAAAATAAAAACCTTTATAATCATGTCAGGGTATTTCTCTGCAAGGTCTTCAATGCTAGTTCCTCCTTTACTACAAGCAATTATAAGCTGAAAAATAGCAAGTGCAAAAAATATATAAGATTGAGACTATAGAGCCCTATAATTCACAGCAAATGCAAAAATTATGCATTCAGATGGAAACATACTGGACCAGCAGTATTGCGATCCAAAGTGATAGCGAAGTACATCTCATTGACAAGGGACAATTTTTCGCACAAGTAAACCTGTTAAAGGAAAAGAAACAAAATGAACATTATGCATAATCCATTAGACTGGTTACTTTTAAGTTATACATCGAATGAAGACCAAAGCCAAACCTTGCTGACAATTTTGCCTTGAGGACCAGTTTGCTTGGTAACAAGTATCTGTCCAAGCATCTTCCCTGCGAGTATTGGGAGTATAAGATGATAATAGAGAAACTTCTAAAAGAAAGAGCTTAATAATGTAAATCAAGCAGTATTTAACCCAGAAATTTCAGGCAAACTGGCAAAACAACTTTCCATACAACTTGTGCACACAAAAAAAAGTGAAACAACAAAAATCAACTGCCACTTGTGTAAAGGATATGTGATAGTTTTCAGTACCTGCCAATTCTTCAACTTGGTCCTTCTTTACAATGTGAACACCGCCTTTAAGCCCACTTGTAAATGTTCCAAGACCTCGTCCACCAGCTAGAATTTGGCTCTTGACCACCAACTGCACCAAACCAGAACATCAGTCACAGTTCTCAATTTTAATCACGTAATTATGTTTGCACGAAGTGGCAAAATTTTAATTACTAAGACATCATATTTGCCATGTTGATTCATGGTGAAACAAAACGGAAGTCAGCTCCAACAATTACCTCACTCTGATTCGGAAAGACATCCTGAATGGCCTTTCTCACTTCTTCAGTAGAAGAAACAGCCACTCCTTTCGGGACATTAACTCCATATTTACCCATCAATTCAGCCCCCTGAATCCAAAAAAAAACAGAATTCTTCAATTATTAAATCCAGCCAACATAGCAAGTCAATGTTGCAATCATTTCCATGATCCAACAGGAAGAAAATACGGAAATATTAACATTCCATAACCCTAAATTGGTAGACTAATAACACCTATACTTTTCATCATTTTGTTCAGTAAGGAACAAAATGACATGAGAATCAGGCTGAAAATCATATCTCAAAACTGTTGCCCCTTAATTTTTCTCGGTAACCAAAACAAAAAATACTACATATCACCAATAAAATGAGTTCCTATGTTTGATCACAATTAGCCAGTCAAAAAGAAATTCTTTAAAACTCATAATAATACCATGTTTAGTTTTCTCAGCATCCAAACAGAGAGCAATACAGATTATTTCCATGGTCCAACAGGATTAAAATACAGAAATATTACACAACCAGAAAAAACGGAGTAAAAACGAGAAATCACTCTGGCATTACCGTAAAATTTGATAATCCCTGCACTACATTACGTGAGTTCCATCTTTTTATTCACTAAGGTACAAATTTGACATGAGAATTAAGTTGAAAATCATGTCTCAAAACTGTTTCCCCTTAATTCTCTCAGCAACTAAACAAAAATACTACAGATCACCCATAAAATGAGAACATATGCATGATCGCAGCTAGCTACTCAAAACTAAACTCTTCAAAACTCATAGGTGATACCACAATTACTCTACAAATTTTCTCACCAGAAAACAGAGAGCGGTACAGATTTTTTCATGATCCAACAGGAATAAAATACATAAATATTACACAACCAGAAAAAAACAGAGCAAAACGAGAAATCACTCTAGCATTACATTAATATTCCATAATCCCTGCACTATATGATGTGAGTTTCATCTCCCTATACACTAAGGAACCAATTGCCAAGAAGAATCAAGCTAAAAATCATATATAATTGTTTTCCCCTATTTTTCTCAGCAACCAAACAAAAAACAGCAAAAACACTACAGATCACACACAAAATGAGTACATGTGAGTGATCGCATCTAACACAAAACCGAAACTCTTCAAATATCATCGTAATATCACTTTTTTCCTCAAAAGACAAACAAACATAAAATACAATTAATATTTCAGTGACGAGGATAAGATTAAAGGACCTGATACTCATGGATGTTGAGGCGGCGAAGCTGCTGTTGCTGCCACTTTCCGGCGACGGAGAGGGAGCGATCTGCGATCTTCTTGAGCAATCCTCTGACCATTCTGACGGAGAGAGATCGAATCGAAAAAACTACAGAATCGCAGAGACCTGAAACCCTAGAATTGCTTGTGCTGCTGCTCTGAGATTAGCTTAAGCTAAGGCGAGAATGTGGGAGAGAGGTACAGCGAGCTCGTCGGGTCGGGTCGAATCCGTGCGAAAGATGACCATTTGCTCGACCCGATCCTTTTCAATATAGTTTCTCATTTTTTTCATTTTGGACCCAAATATTTTCTTTATTTCCATTTCTGAACCCAAAAAAATACTTTTCTAAAAAGTGGATTTTTTATGAAATGAGTGAATGGATTTTGTTAAAGTAAAATGTTATTTATCTCAAATTTTGGAATTTAAGTTAAAATAAATTACTATTTTTTGTTTCGTGCGTTTATTTTTAGCATGCTCATTTAATACTATTGTAAAGTTATAATTGAACATATCATATAATAAAATAATTGTTGTGTTATATTTTTTTTTAGTGATATATCATTTTATGCAACAAATGTGGTACAAATAGTAAAACTTACTAATGCTATGCATTAACGCTTGGGTTATCCACATTGGTTTTTAATAGTCGATAGCTCAGTAAATTAGATATGAAAATTACTATATTCGTTTCAAAATAAGTGTCTGTTTGTTTTTGTTTCAAAGTGAATGTCAACTTTTCATTTTTGTTAAGAAATTAGTTATACATAAATATGAATAGTGTTTAACTTAGTGGATTGGGTCGATTTTTGGAGCACATAGATTTGGGCCCACAGTGCAAACTCTACATCCATTGCATTTACCAAAATGAAAAGGTAAGAAACCATGAACAGAAAGCAAGAACATCACAAGACAACAAAAAAGCTTCAACAATCAACACTCATCAAGAATATGATAAAATGAGTCAATTTGAGACAACTTGTGTACAACTGTTTTGACTAATCATATGATTCAGTACTATTTCACATATATTTGTCAAAAATGTGTATGCATAGACCCCGAACAAGACTCGCCCACGCTACTCGCTAACTTTTGATCTTCGAGAAACTGATTTCATCGCCTACTCGTCTTCCATAATCAACCCTTTCAAGAGTTTGACTTAGCCTTGATCGCTCTGCTCTCGATTTCTCATCTACATATAGAAAGTCGACATAAGGAAAGAGACAAACAAAGATATAGATGGAGTTTGTTATCCACACTAGCAATTTAGAGCAGTCAATTCGGGTTTCAGCTCGGTTTTTTGTTGTAAATGCCTAACCCGAACCCAACCCACAAGATGTGTGGGTTTCAGATTTTTGGTAGAAAATGTGCGGGTTTAATGCATGTTTGCCTAACCCAACTCTTTCGGGCTTGGGCCCAAATTGCCAGCTCTGCCTAACATGCAAGAAACGAGTAAATTGGGATATTGAGATTGAGCACCTGACCGGGAGCTAAAAACGTCGAAAACGTGGAGCTAAATATCTATCATCAATCCATGACGGTTTCTTTGCATTATAGTAGAAATGTGCAATCATCTGAACCAATTCGTCTGATGATCGAACCTCTGTTACACATCAACAACAGAATTTACTAATTCCATGTTTTGCAAAGGACCAAAATAGGCTTCTCGTAACACTTAATAAGTTAAACTATAAGTATCACCTTTTTCTCGGTACACAATCTTGTCTCCCCGTAAAAATAAAGTTTGCGGGCCTTCTTTTGCATTCAGAGCATACGCCAGATCTTTCTCAATGTTGATGTCTAGCTTCACAGTCTGTTTCGAAAAAGAAAAAAATAAATAAATAAATAAAAATAAAAAATAAAATAAAAAAAATCTTAAGGGTATTACAAAGCGATGAATGTAAATGGATCGAGGAAATTCAAAATCATGATATCACGCATTTGCAAAGCAAATGTAGGAACCCCAATTGTTTTAGGGGCGGGTTTGCCGCTGAGAAATAACCCAGGTCGGGCAAACCTTCACTCATCAACGCGGCAACACATTTCTAAGTGAAAATGTGAAACCCACAAACCGGAACCTGCACCTCTTGCAGTTGCAGGTCATGTACATGTTAGGTCTTTTCAACCCAACCCGAAACCCGAATTGCCAGCTCTAGAAGAGATGAACCATGTGTCGCTTTAGAATGGAAAGATGATAAGTTTTATATACCCGAGGAGGCAATCGATCTTTGGCACCCCAATACACTTGCACCGCCTTCTCTAGCTCTTTCAAAGCCTTCCAATTATCTGATGGCCTGCAAAATTTAAGAAGATATAGTTTTTCATTTCATTTTATTCGCTTCACAAAGTAAAGAATGCTTCTGAAAATATATCTTTGGCTCTCTCATGCCAATTGCCAAACATCTATGTTTACAGACAAGAAAAAGATGGTTTTAAAGCAAAAAAAAACAAAAAACAAAAAAACAAAACAAATACTAGGAAGATAATGGTACAAACTAAAGCACCAGTTTGGCGTTTTGATACATATCAAGAACAATGCATACCCAAAAGTGCATCATATATACCGAGTTGAAAATAGTATGGTTAAACGTACACAAGAGGAAGACATTAGATTTCCTGCAAAACATGCATTAAACTCTGAAGAAATTAAACATCAATATGCCAAGTTCACCTTACTCTTGGTCTATCTGTGCATGCAACATGGATATACAAATATGAAATCCATGAAATCTTATAATGGCAAGAGTAAGATGCATCTAATGAAAATTTTATGACGCATTACTCAAAAAGCCTATGGAGGCGTTACTAAAGTTGGCAATTCGAGTTTCGGGTTGAGAATACTGAAACGCAAGAGGTGCGGGTCTGTGCAAATTGCAGTTTTTACATAGAAAATGCACGGGTGAGTGGGTTTCCTCGACCTGAGCAGAAAATCAGTTGGGTCTATTTTGTGAGACCCAAACCCGCACATATGCAGGTCAGATTACGGGTGCCCCAAGGATTGGATCCTAATTGCCAGCTCTAGCATTACATGTAATTTGGTTTCACAATCACTTAAAAATGCATTCTAAAAACATGGTTAATAAAATAAAATTAGAATGGTTCATATAACAACCATGGTCTGCATGAATAAAACTAATATGTTAAACAAGTTGAATACGGTTACCTCTTGTATCTTTCAAAAACAAGAACAATCAATGGACTCGGGTGGAAAGCAAAACTCTCCCACTCAAGACAGTTTATCTCCTCCACCCAGGAATCATCCATTTCCCCTTCCCAGTCGATCTCAACACCATCGTCACCCATAACATTCTTAATAGAGTGCTTATCAAAATACTCTGACGCACTAAGTCCCCACCCCACATCAGCATCAACTGGCCAATCTGGATCGTCATCCTCAACTACCATTTTCTTCTCGTTTTTGTCGTCGTCGTCGTCATCATCATCGTCATCATCTTCAGTGTCACTGCTATCAGAATCTGTCTCTTCGTCTTTTCGTTCTTTCATTATGTTTTCCTTATTTTCTAAATCTTCACCCTGCTTTTGTCGAATAGATTCAAATGTCCGTTCAAGTGAGTCGCGTACAAAATCCTCTACCGCATCCGCCTCACTCCTACGGCCACGCCTCGGCTTCCTTGGTTTAAAAATTGGGAAGCTTATTTCGGGATTTTCATCTTCATTTTTGGAAACTGTAGTATTTGGCTTAGTACTGTTTTTCTCGGATTTAGCTTTAGGTTTGGAATTAGGC
Organism: Pelargonium australe; assembly: GCA_036897465.1. Lineage (NCBI taxonomy): Eukaryota > Viridiplantae > Streptophyta > Magnoliopsida > Geraniales > Geraniaceae > Pelargonium > Pelargonium australe. The sequence continues at coordinate 4,232 of JAYMTH010001807.1, read as the reverse complement.
TCAGGATCGGGTTTTGAATCAGATTTCCTTGAAACTGAAAAGCTGGGAACAAGTTTTAGATTACGACCATGGTGTCCACGGGACGGTAAGAAAAAGTTTGAATGGGAATGAGTACAAGGAAGCGGTTTAAATGTTGGGCTCTTATAAGAGATTGATACAAAAGGGTTCAACTTGGTATCACCAATCACAAAACACGGAGGCAAGAAAGCTTTGTGCGTAATAGAAGTTTGAGAGAGAAACATTGTCATCACTCCCACGGGCAAACTGGCCGTGCTAACGAAGAAATGGAGTCCAACAAAGCGATGATAGACCTCTTTAAGCTATGGAAAGAAAAGTGGTACTCTGAAGCTCAGCCCCAACCTGACTCAACGCCTATCAAAAACAAAACAATCGGACAAATACATCAAAAGCAGTAAAAATATCCCAACATCTTAGTATGTTTTTTTTCAGAATAATCTAAATACACATAACTCCCAAACTGCCTCATTTCACTGTGAGACCATGTTTATGCATAAATGGCACTTCTCAATATATGTTAAAGACAGAAACTTAAGGTTCACACCCCGAAATAGACCAAGATTCAAAACTATAATAATGTTATATCCAGCTTTAGCTTCAAGGAGTAGCAAAAAACAGAAAGCGGGGGAACTTTATAAGTACTAATCAAATCAGTAACGCGGATTGCAGACTAAATTCGCAACAAAATAATCGGCATTAGAGTTTACACAACCACCAACAAAGCTAATAATAAAAATAATAAAAGTTTCTCAGTTGTTATGCAGTTATTACAGCACATGGTTATTAAAGGCTTAAGGCTCAATAAATCAACCTCCCACAGGTTGGTCAATATGCTCATAAAAACTCAGTTCCCCAAACCTAACCCTAACCCTAAATAAACAAATTATTGGCTATGAACATTTTGAAGCAAACCTAACCCAGTTGCTACATAAACAAACTATCAAACAATATACGCGCGCGCGCACACACACACACCTGGCCGAGGCTAATAACATCATAAACTTCTCTTTACTTATTGGAAATTTATTTACGTAGTCTATCTAAAAGGAATTATAAAAGCCTAATTGTTGTGAAATACAAAGGCTCACACGGCATACGGTTATAAAAAATAAAAATAAAAAGGAATATCGGCTTGTAAAGGGGGGCTCCCGGACTGTTGTAAACCAGAATATAATGTATACGCAGGAGCGCACGATAAAAACCTATAAAAAAGCTTTCGCCTGGAAAAATTCCCATCTTTTAGTTACCCTTTTCTGGTGAGGATTCCTTTGGAGGAGGCGCCTTTTTTAAACTAGACTATAAGAATAGAATCTTTACTATATCTCGGGATGGGGAGTCCGTTACTTATCACTGGAATTCTTGAGAGCGAAAAAGCTGAAGAGCAGTCTCGGATCTTAGGTGGGTGCATTTATAAGTATGATCACTCCATTTTTTGGTAAATTGCAGCTTCTTTTTACCACATGTTTAAGGATTCAAGTTTTGACAGACTAAAGATAAAGGACCAAAACAAGTTTACTAAGAGGTTTTCTCTCTGCTATCGTATCCTATTCGTACTATATAAGGCTTTAACGATAAGTGCTCTGCTGTGTGCCTAGCCACAGTTTCATTAAGCAAGTCTCAAGAGATTAATCTCTTGTTATCTTATTCTGCGTTTCAAAACAGAGTTCTAGCATTTCATGTTTGTGAGAAATTCCTCACTAATTTCTGAGTCATATTTGAAATATAAAATAGCTTATTCTGGCTGTTAGTAATTTGTACCCTTATAGAATATGGTTTTTCCTATTTAATACGTTTTTACTAAGCCGTCCTAAAAGACTTTTATATGGTAAAGGAAAATCCGCTTGCGTAGGAGTAAATGAATCCCCTTGAACTTCTGTCTAAACTAACAGCAAGGAAAACTCTTCCGTATCTGCTACATTAGACCAGAAAGCTTGAAATATCCAACCAAGACTAAAATCTAAGGACCTCCTTCCCAAGAGTCTAAATACTTCAAACCCAATAGGAAAAGGCATGTAACATCCAGTCTCTCATTTTCCAATACCAGATACAAAAGGAGCTAGCCAAGAAACTCACGCAAAATTCTAATTTTAGTGATACTAAAATGAAAAATTATGGGTTGTAAGAAATTCTTTTATAGATAGGACTTAGGAGTGGCCATTTCCTGGTAGAGTTTAGCTAACATATGGGGCAGTTCGAGATTTGTTATATTATACACAATGAATGTAAGCAATAAAAGTAAAAGAGTAAGCCAAGCGATTCCTTTTTTTAAAAGACTCAGGAACATGCAAGCAATACAAAGCTTTAGTTACAGCAAACAGCACACATAAATCAGAGTAAAATTTTCAAATTCATCACTACTCCTTCACCCTATCCTCAAATTTTCTCGAGAAACAAACATTGGTTTTGTAAATACAGATACTTACAGTACTTAATAGAAAATTCAAAAAGCCAGTAACATATAAACAATTCAAAGCTTTAGTTACAACAAACAGTACACATATAAATCAGTTTCAAATTTTCAAATTCATTACTACTCCTTTACCTTATCCACTGACTTTCTCTGGAAACAAACACCGGTTTAGTAAATACAAGTCAATTACATTACTAAATAAAAAATTAGCAAAACCCAGTAACACAAACAATACAAAGCTTTAATTACAGCAAGCAGTACGCATATAAAGCAGTGTAAGAAATTAAATTCATTACTACTCCTTCACCATATCCCCAAATTTTCTCGAGAAACAAACATTGAGTTTGCAAACACAGATTATTTACAGTACTAAGTAGCAAATTAGCAAAAACCCAGTAACATACAAACAATACAATTCTTTAGTTACAGCAAACAATACACACATAAATCAGTGAATTTTTCATCTTCACTACTACTCCTTCACCTTATCCTCGAACTTTCTCGAGAAACAAACACTGGTTTGTGAATATGACTAAATAATAAATAAAAACAGCCAAAACCCAGTAACATACTGACCTGTTTCCTTCCTGAAAATGCTTCAAATTTCGTATGCGTTTCTTCTGCTAACCCAGGTAAGAGACGACGAATCCAAATAAGCAATGTTTCCCAACCCGACCCGGTATCGAACCGGTCTGGGCACCTGTTCACCGGGTTGGACGGGCAGTCCGGGTCAGTTATTTCATATTTAAAAATAAATAAATAAATAAAATGAAACCGTATGGCGGCCGATCTGCGAAGAGATGAAGAAGAAAGAAGATGAGAGGTGATTAGATTTTTTTATGTTTTAATTTAGATTGGCCAAATATTTTTTAAAGTGTAAATGGGCTGCCCAACAAAACTTGGATTTATCACTAAAGAAGCCCAACTCTTTTTTCAAGATTAAAATTCATAAAACCGGACTGGGTTTGACCGAATATCCCGAGTTTGACCGGTTTTGACTCAATCACCGGGTCATTTCAGATCCGGATCGGTGTACCTGCCTGGTATGGGTTTTAAAACATTACAAATAAGTACAATTATAACTGCAACAAACGACGTCGTTTCATTCCAAGCCTATCGGATAAATTTAACGGTATTGTTTAGTACCTATGACTCGGCGGATTGGCCCAACAAAATATAACTATATTTTGTAAGGAGCCAAGTAAAACTTAAAATTATGTTTTATATTTTTTTTACAATAGTTTAATATAGGGTTTGAATTTACATACTCAATTATTATATGTTAAAATTAATGTTTTTCGTTCATAAACTAAACAAAAAATGTTTTTTTGCAATCATTTGTAACGTAAATTGAGATTTACAAGTCCCTTTAATTTTAAAGGAAAAACATCTCACAAAATTTAATTCTTTGTGAAGCTATGATATAAGTAAAAACGTGTCGCTTATTTAATAACACAAATTAATGTGAAACTATATGTATGCAAAAACTTTGGACGAATACAAATTTATATTTTTATGATGCAATATTATACATTGCATACACACTTTCTTTTTCATTTTTCTTTTTTTAAAGATTTTATACACTCGTTTCTAGAAATAAAATCTCAACATATTTATAAAATCATTATATCATTACTCGTAAATAAATCCATCATGTTAAGCTTATTTTTATGATTACAAGATAAATTGTTTTGTAAGCAATTTTTAGTACCCAAACTTTTATTCCAGACTCAATTTGGTATCTAATTTTTTATTGTGCCCAATTTAATACCCACACTTTGATTTTACACCCAATCTAGTACCC
>JAYMTH010001806.1:0-13890 GCA_036897465.1 Pelargonium australe | reverse complement strand
TTCGATTGGTTGACGAGCCGCTCAGGTGCCACGTGTTGTATTGTCACTCGTCGGTAGATTTATGATTTTTTTATATATCATCATTTTACATCGAAGATGAATTTATTATGAGTAAAATGAAGTTGAGTCGACCTACTTAAAATTAGATAAATCGAACCCCCAAATCAACATAATTTTGAGTAAATGATTGGCAAAAATATCAAAAATACTGAGTTTTTTTACCTATTCATGTAGGGAGGTTAGGGGTGTACATGATCTGGGGCAGACCAGAAAAATGGTCTGAACTAAGAGGATTTTGTACAGTCTTTCAGTCCATAATTTTAAGGAACATTCGATCCAGTCCGGTCCATTTGCGGTCTGGACATATTATAATTATTTATTTCATTATGTATTTTAAAATATATTCTACTAATAATTATATTTTTCAAAACAAATTAATCACTTTTACTACACTATATTTTATTATTGTTAATTTCATAAGATTGTCAATCACTTACTCAAAAGTATGTCGTTTTAAACGTCTTAATACCATAACTTTAGATAAGTCGACTCAAAATATGTGTCGGTCACATGGGTAATAAAAATTCTAAAAATTATGTGCCAAAGAATATTGAGCAATCGATATCAACTTTTGTTTCTAACAAGTTACGCTACACAATAAGACGTAGCTCTTTCTCATAACACAAAACTCCATTCCACCACCCAACTCAATACGACTTGAACTCACTACCACGCATATGAAAATGTGTCTTGACAATTGAATAATCCCAGGAGTCGATCACCAACTATAGTCAGATAACAATTGCTACAACCAAAATAAATTTACCAACTCATCTTGCACAAGAATCCATTGCATACAGAATTTGGGCATAAAAGAATACGATGGCTCCGAATTATGACAATGCCTTCAATCAAAAAATTAAACACAGCAAAAACCAGTAGATACAGTTACTGTGAAATAAGCCATTTGATTTTAGTTACAGTTGAATAACATATGGTGGGGAAGATAAACTGGTTTGTATGAGAGATGAGTCCTGAATTTAAACCCACATGGATTTTTCATTCAATTGCAGATGGCAATTTCAGTAAAACAACATATAGTAACTACATTATGCATATTCATACAATTTCCCAAAATGTGTCGAAAAGAAAAACAAGAGGTTATCGACCATTCGACCCATTCTCATCACAAAACATAAAGAACAAAGCAACAATAACAAACCAAAGTCTTTATATAACAAAATAAGGTCATAAGTTGACACAACACAACACAAGAACCAAGCTTGCACACAGACAGCAAAACGGTAAACAAACTAAAACATAACAAGATTTCAAATCCAAGCTAGATTAGCTATAGCTATATCCATATATAGTGTCGTAGGATGATTTATTACTAGCCTAGTGCTGATGGCAGCACAAACCATAGCAACACTAGAGCATAAAAAAAGATCATTACCCATTAGATTCACGCACAAACTCCTTTACCTGATTAGAAAAAGGAGATTGAACCTGCGTTCGGGTGATTGGAGTCTCAAACAAAGAACATAATGTTCTCCAGCTCAGAATGCAGCTTGTAGAACTTATCGTCATACGAAGCAGCCGAGGATTGAGAATGCGATGTCTGTGATGTTGATGACGACGATGGTGATAGAGTGGAAGCTGGAGATTGCCTCTCCACAGCCTCGTGGTACAGCTGCCCCCTATAAGCAACCAAGTCAGCATAGTAAACAGGTGGCACCAGTGACACGGGTTTAGTGCAACGAGCAAAGGTGAAGCACATATCATATATCAGCTTCTGCAACCCATCTGATGTGAAGTTGTGCTCATCCCATAGGACATAGTAATGAGTTGGCTTGCTTGTCCCCAGGCTTCCATAGTGGCTACATAGATAGAAATCAAATTCATATGGGTGCACAATTGTTGTATCCACAACAGTGCCCGGAAAAACATTGCCAGTTCCACACCCATCCCCTTCGCTTTCCGGAAACAATCGGGTATGGTGTCGCTTCATAGCTACTATAACAGTAACAGTGGGATAGTAATCTAATCGAGCGAACTCATTTTTCAGATCTATTAACTCTTCATTGAGAACCATATCAAACTGGCCCTCACTAACCCCATCACGGAAAACCACAATTTTCTCGGGCCTAGCTTTATTCATCAGAGAATAACATTCAACAAGCTCCACACACATTGCCCCAAAACTTACAATTCTTTCAATCCGATGATCTTGCGGACGAACCCTCGCAGCATATCGATTTGCAGCAGGCCAATTTATAGTACCAACAACAGCTGCTATTGATGGACTTGTTGTGTTCAAAGACCCGGGATGATTAACATCAGCCCCAATAAACATAACAGGGCTCTCACCTTCAAAGTGAGGAAGCCTGTTCATGAGCTCTACATTGCTGCCTCCAAGCTTGGCATTGATCTTGAGAGCGAGATTTCCAAGATATTGGTCTTGCCCTCTGTCCTGCCGATTCGCGTTTATGGACAAACAACACTGAGTAATGATACCAACTTGGGTTTCAGCGACCCACTTCAGATACTTGTAACCATCATGTTTTCTAGTCATCACACAAAGCAGGATCTGCAAATCACCCATACCTTTCCGGCGAATTTTGTTATTAACACCATCAAGCAGTTCATAGAGGGCATCAACATTAGTGAATTTATCCATGGTAGTTTCTTCATACAAGATTGGCTCATCCATGTGAATCCCCAATTTTCCACACCGAGCCATGAGTTTTGGAATGAAGTCGTCTCGTCTCAGATACTCATAATTATCAAAGGCACTAAAATCAAGCACACCCCATCGCTTGATTGTTTTACCTTCTACCAACGACTTCCCTACAAGGTTCCACTGGCATTTATCTTTGTCAACTGTTACCTTCATCATTCTGCCATTCTGATTACTAAGCTTCAGTTCAGGTGGACTAATGACACGTCCAGTAACTCTTGTCATGGATTTGTTGACCTCAATTCCAAAATTGCTTGATATTTCTCCACTGTTAAGAAAACAACCCAAAAGAATTATATATGTATATGTATATATATATAAGCATACTATATACTACATCCGTTTCAATATAAGTGTCATTATACAATTTCAATGTAAAAATACACACTACTTTCCCATCATACCATATTTTCACAATAAGAAAAGTGAAAGAATTAAATAAGGCTAGTGTTGTCATTTTACTTAATTTCTTAATATGTGAGAGTAGCCTCAAAATGAGGCTTATTTTGAGAGTGAGATAGTGTAAGAAATCTAGCAGAAATATACAGAGATATAAATACCATACAAATTTATAAATTAATCATTTGCCAATAAACTATACACATTAAAAAGTTCAAGGTTTTGACTACATATCTCCAACCCACCATGACAACACAGAAACACCCAACATGCATTGATGATGTGACAAGGTCATAGATAAGTATATTTAACTAAATCCCACTGCATAAAATTTACTATGCAAGATGCAACCGAAGAGATGATCAAAACATGAATAACACATGATAGAAATCAAAATAACAAGAACATAACTACTACGTTGCAACAGAGAGAAGGTCAAAATTATTATGACAGACATACCTGCATGGTCCATCATTTCTATTAACCATATCACATATCATCCTCTTTCTCAATAGTGGTGAAGCCAGTGATATGTTTTTCAACATCTTGCCTGCCTGGGTGTCCAAACGCTCCTTTGGGTATCTCTGCCCCTCAACTAACACACAAAACTCCATTGGCACATAGTTTTTCCTGTTGTTTTTCCCCACATCCAAGCAAGGAATATCCAAGTAGGTAATTTCCTTTCCATATTTTTCCAAGAAATAATCACAAAGGTTAACTTTCCTTGGAGGATTCTTTCCCTCTCGGTCTTCCTCTTCAAAAGTAATATTACGAGTTGTTTGATGTGTTAACCCTGTAATGGTGTATTTTTGCTTTGTAAGACGGTGAGTGACCATCACTTTAAGTCCCTTCAACGTATTCTCGACTGATTTGGCAAATCGCTTGAAATTATTTAGATTAAAGCCTCCAATATGCTCTTTGAGGAAATCCAAAACCGGCATTCGCTTCCTAAATGCCAAAACTGTATAGTCCAGACACAAGGACAGACCTTGTGTAGTAGTCTTCAGGCTATGTTTAAGCCCTCTGGCTGCTGTAATACCACGGCCAAGGTCATCACCTGGATAAGGTTCAGTGGGATAGAAGCTCCGGCCAACAGAAATCATGTGCCTAGTTGGGTTCTCTTTCATCACCAAATCCATCCCTTGCAATATGTCACGGGGAATAGACAAGAGATTCCCACTCAAGTAATCCTTCAATTTGCAAAGCTTCAATTCATTCACAAGCTTTATGGTAAATATGAATGGACGAACCCTCACATCATTTCCTTCCCCCTCAGTGAGTTCCACCTTATATATTCCAGCAGGCAAAGGAACTGCACTATAGATGTTCTTCTCACCATCATAAGCAGTCTTCAACAGAGGAAATCGTGGATCATCTGAGGATAACTTGTCCCTGATCATGGACAGGTTAGACTTTGATATTTTCGCAGGCCGGCCATGCTTTGACGGCACCTCTGGTTTGACATCAACATCATAGTGCATAATGATAGTATCTGGGCGGAACTGAACAGGAAAATGGTTCACATGAAGTTTGGCATTTCGGATGTATGAACTCCCACCATTGTCAGGTCGTTTCACTGGGACAATTCTGTTTTCAGAAGAGGACACTGGTGTGGTCCGGACAGTATTGTCTGTAGAAGACTTAATATTCAATTGCTCGAGTGACTGTCTCACAGGAGAGTCAAGATCTGAGAAAAATAAAGTAAAAACCAAGTTCAGTAACCATCAATTGCAGCAGTCAAAATTTAAATGCTTAGAGTAAACAACAAAGATAAAGACAGACAGATAGGAAAAACACTTATTTTACAAACAATCAAACAGACCAGTTCAGTCTAACCAACAATCAAGCCCTTTAGGCCAATACTCAGTGTTTTGATTTTTCATATTCCAAGTCATAAAACACTAAAATACAACAAAATTCTCAAGGCAATTAAGACTTCAATATGACTAACGAAGCAAACTGTCGTAATAGTCATACTAAAAAGCAATGAACACATGGCAAGGACTAAGTCTCTACAGCAAGAGCAACTACACCAGAGACAATAATGAAAGTTGATTGACATGCTAGAAGAAGTAAAACATACTTGGGAAAACCAGAGTTAAGTAATCTCATACATATTACTGCAAAGATCCACAACTATCACTCTATTAACTAATCTCAATTTCGAAGGTTAATACAACTGATAACATCACTTTTGATTATGAACAACACGAAGAGATCAGCATAACGTACCATCAAGTGATTCCTGGACTGGTTCTCTACCAGTGGGAGGCGCATTGGGCGTTCCTCTACCTTTAACCTCCCACACATTTGTTGATCCTCCTCCACCGCCCCTGCTCGGCCCTCCTCCGGGAGCTCCACGGCCCGGTGGTCCCCGGAAACCTCCTTGCCCCGGTTTCTGTGTCCATTGCTCACCAATGCCGCCCGATCCGTCCTGACCCCGGCCTCCACGGCCGTAAGCCGCATAGCCGGGTGCTCTTTGTCCACCTTGCCACTGATTCACACCCCTACCTCTTCCCCGATTGTACTCGCCTCTGTCATCTCCGACTCTTCCTCTACCGTAGTAGCCGCCTCTGTCGCCGTCAGCCCCTCCGCCACCGCCTCTGTCATCTCCGCCTCTTCCCCTACCGTAGTAGCCGCCTCTTCCCCGGCCGGAACCACCGCCTGAACCTCTTTCCATTGGAGTAAAATTGGGAGAAACTGGAACGGGAAGTGAAGAAAAGTAGTAGTAAATTTTTGATCCCCAAAAAGTAGTAGTGAATGAAAATTATGGGAGCACGCTAGAGAAAGTGGTACTGGAGTGGTGGGGCGTGTTTATAGGAAGTTTGGGCAAGCGCAGGACACATGAGCGCAAAATGACGAAAATGACCCTGTGGAAAAGACGAAAATGGACGTTACTTGCCAAGGAAGGAGATCACAGTAAAGTCAGTCAACAGGAACGCGTCTTTGAAAGACAAGTAAAAGAGAAGTTGTTAAGGAAAGAATAATTCCAGAAGGTTCGGAGTAACCAAGAGTTGTGTATGTGTATTTGGAGAGATGACGATGCAATTGATGACTAGTTTCAATGGATCATTCTAGATTTTCTCGCAAAAACCACTCCATGCGCTGCGCCTATTTGGTCAAGTGGTAACATAGTTTGGGTGCAAATTCGAGTACTTGAATTTGAGACTTCAACGAGTGTGTGCAATAAAAATAACAAGTTACTCGGCAAAATAATAAATTTTTATGTGATCAGTGTCTCATTGGTCGAGTGGTACAACACTCTGTTCTTATACTTGAGATTTTATATTCAAGTTACATGTAATTAAATAGGGTATATGCACATTTGAATCCATTAACAATGTTGCAATGCCAATCATCCACAAATTAAGTTCTAACCCCATTTACCATCAATCACGTTTGCTGATGAGCCTTTTGTGTATGAGTCACATTATTTAGCAACACATGCCCTTTAAATGTGTCTTTATTTTTATTCTGGCTGATCTCTTTTATGTTGATTATATGATATTGTTGTTGGATATTATGTTCCGTAACATTGGTTATTTTGGTGTGCAAGATCAAGATGAAGATCAACCCTTGTTTCTCTCTCACCCACCTGCCATTAACCCAACTCTCCAGTTGGCTATCCCTCTATGTGGGCATCCGTTATCCTTGACCGTCTCAAATGCCACATCCCGATTATCTAAATAAAAAAATCAGCTCATGTCTTACCCCGACCCCTTCTTCAAGTTTCTTACTCGGTCCAAATCCCTCAGCTTTTTGCGAGCCTCCTTATTATCCATGCCCAAACCTGCTTCTCGTTTCAAGTCCAGCATCACCTCTCATCAGGAGCCTCCTTCTGCTCCCTCAAGTTTAGTTGTTGCGTATCGTACTTGAAATTTGTGTAAGTCTCTTGGTTTGATTAGTCAAGGTCCTAAAGATCATATTATCAAATAACTATGTGATATGAACAATCAGAGTAACCCTTAGCCGGTTTGATTGATTCTGAGCACCATCATTCCCTCAACGACTTTCATTCAGTTTTGCTTGTTCTCACCTTTGAAGTTGTAATCTTTTGTATTATCTTGAGCGTTTGTACTTGTTTTTTCTTTCTTGATATTTTTTTTTTAATAAAATACTCTATGATGATAAAAAGAAAAAAGTTTCAAATTTGTATGAATGATACATATTTAATAGTGTTGGATGTCTTCTACCTTCTTCGGTGACTCTCATGGGCCAACTCAATAGTCCGCATAGTTTGGTGAGATAAAAGAAAGGAGGGAAAACTATTGGGCCAATGAAAAATATTGGGCTGGACCGAAATGGGAATGTCCAAAACTAACTCAAATAAATCATGGGCTTGGGACCCAACAAAATAAAAAAAAACTTTGGACTTATTTAAAAGAAAAGAGTAAAATGTCACTTGGCCCCTTAGACTTACCGGTTTTTTGAATTTGGCCCTCAATTAGGGTTTTGTATGATTTTAGACCTTAAACTGTCAATTTTTTTGAAAAAAGTCTGAATGACTCGTGATAACCTGTAAGTTACCGTCACGTCAGCAAAAATGTCACGTTGACCCGCCACCTCAGCACTCCATTCCACGTCATCATGCCACATGTACGAACGCATAACGTGGCCAAAACGACGTCGTTTTGGCAAAAATATTTAAACCCAAAATATAATTAAAAATGTGCTTTTACTATTTTGCCCTTTATAGTTTTCAATTTTTTTATAATTTTGCCCTCTTCTTCCTGTCTCTTCTCTCTCTTCTCTCTCTCTCTCTACTGCAACCAATTCTCCGGCGAGCTCCCCGCCGGACTCGCGGAGTGTACCCGATTACAGAACTTGAGGTTTGGTTTCAACAATCTCTCCGGAGCAATTCCCGATGACATTTACACCATCACAGCCCTCAAGCACCTCTCATTCGCCGCCAATTCCCTCACCGGAAAAATCAGCAACTCCATCTCCGGCCTCACCAATCTCCGAATCCTTGAGCTCTACGGCAACCAGTTCACCGGCTCAATCCCTCCGGACATTGGGAAGCTCACAAATTTGGAGCAATTGGGTCTTTACATCAACAACTTCACTGGCTCATTGCCTCAATCTCTCACCAATTGCTCAAAGCTCACAACTTTGAATTTGAGAGTCAATGACTTGTCAGGTAACATTACAGAATTCGATTTCTCAGCATTCCCTTCGCTTGTCACTCTTGATCTCGGTAACAATAACTTCTCCGGTACCTTGCCGGCGAGTCTATACTCTTGCAAGAACTTAACTGCTGTTAGATTTGCTAGTAACATGATAGTAGGAGAGGTTTCACATGATATTTCAATTACAGTCTCTGTCATTTCTCTCGCTTTCGAATAACATGCTTGTCAATTTCAATGGAGCTATGAAGATCTTGATGGGTTGCAAGAGCCTTGGTGCTGTGATTCTGTCCAAGAATTTTTTCGACGAACCAATTCCTGATGATGAGAATTTAGTAGGCTCTGATGGGTTTCAGAAGCTCCAGGTTCTTGCTCTTGGTGGTTGTCGATTCACTGGTTTAGTTCCTGCCTGGTTGTTTAAGATCAAGAGTCTTGAAGTCTTGGACTTATCTCAGAACAAAATCACGGGTCCTATACCAGCTCAGTTCTCTAACATGCCCAACCTTTTTTACCTAGACTTGTCTGATAACTACCTCTCGGGAGGATTTTCAGTTGAGCTCTCGGGATTGGTAGCATTGTCCTCGAAGAAGGCTGATGACACTGTGGCCCGGAGCTATCTTGAGCTCCCGGTCTTTGTCATGCCTAACAATGTTACCAATCAGCAGTACAATCAGCTTGCTAGCCTCCCACCAGCTATATACCTGAGAAACAACAATCTCAGTGGCAATATCCCCGGTGAGATCGGGAAATTGAAGTTTCTTCTTGTGTTGGATCTCAGCGGGAACAAGTTTTCTGGTAGCATTCCTGATGAAATCTCTAACCTGACCAACTTGGAGATTTTGGATCTTTCGCATAACAATCTTTCTGGTGAAATCCCTGCATCGCTTGGGGGTTTACATTTCTTGTCTTCGTTTAGTGTGGCTTTCAATGACCTCACAGGGCCGATACCATCTGGGAGTCAGTTTGACACTTTTCCGGTCACTAGCTTTCTGGGGAATCCGGGATTGTGTGGGAGAGTTTTGCCCAACAAGTGTGGTAAAGATTCGGGAAAGGACCATGTAGTGCGTAGAAGGTTGGATAAGAAGCTTATTGTTGGTGTTGTGATAGGGATCTTTTTTGGGACTGGTTTTGTTATGAGTGTTTTGGCATTGTGGATACTGTCAAAGAGAAGGATCACACCGAGAGGGGACACGGATAAGACTGAATGGGATGGTATGTCGATGAACTCTATCACGGGAGATCCTCCTGAAGACACCAGCTTGGTCCAATTGTTCCGGCTTAATGCTAATGAAATCAAGGATCTTACAATATCCGAAATCTTGAAAGCTACTGATAATTTTGATCAAGCAAACATTGTTGGATGTGGAGGTTTTGGTTTGGTTTATAAAGCGACTCTAGAGAACGGGACCAAGCTAGCTGTTAAGAAGCTTTCGGGAGACATGGGAATGATGGAGAGGGAATTTGGTGCAGAGGTGCAAGCCCTGTCCACTGCACAGCACGAAAACCTAGTTTCGTTGCAAGGATATTGCGTGCACGATGGTTTTCGCCTTCTGATATACTCCTACATGGAAAACGGAAGTCTGGATTACTGGTTGCACGAAAAAGCCGACGGTGCCTCACAACTAGACTGGCCTATTCGGCTAAGGATCCTACAAGGCGCAGCTTGTGGGCTAGCTTATATGCACCTAACGTGCGAACCTCACATTGTGCATAGGGACATCAAGTCCAGCAACATCCTCCTCGACGAGAAGTTTCAAGCACACGTCGCGGATTTCGGGCTGTCCAGATTGATCCATCCTTATTGCACCCATGTTACAACTGAGCTTGTTGGCACTTTAGGCTACATCCCTCCCGAATACGGGCAAGCGTGGATAGCGACTCTGAGAGGCGACATGTATAGTTTCGGGGTTGTGATGCTCGAGCTGCTCACCGGGAGGAGGCCTATGGAAGCGTTCAAGCCAAAGATGTCGCGAGAGTTGGTCCCGTGGGTGTTGCATATGAGGAGTGAGGGCAAGCAGGACGAGGTTTTCGACCCTCTCCTGAAAGGGAAAGGCTTTGAGGAAGAGATGGAGAGAGTGCTTGATGTGGCTTGCTTGTGTGTGAACCACAACCCTTTCAAGAGACCAACAATTAAGGAAGTTGTGGATTGGCTCAGCAATGTAGGAGCAACCCAAAGAGACCAAACCAAGGTTTAGTGGAAAAATATGAAGAAAAAAAATTTGCTCATCATCTTTGTACACACCTGCACAAGATGGCATGATTTTTGTTTTGATTTTGCTGTGTAAATGAAATTTATAAAGTTGTGTTTGCTCTAAAGATGTATAGAAGAAGACTATAAATGAAGTGATTTTGTCATTTATTGAGGAACCAATGACCAGACAATAACTATATATACACAAAATATGTGCAATGTCTTGTGATTTTTCCAGGTAAGTTTGTGCAGATTCTGCCTTTTGAACACATAGGTAGCGTCTGGGTTAGAATTTTTTATTCAGTAACGGAATTCAACAATTATAAATTGAATGATATCCTCATTGTTTATGTTTGTGACACTCGCTTTCGATGACAAGATGTGGATTCATGCTTCTTTTAACTGCCTGAATCTGCAAAGCAAGACTTCTCCTAATTGAAATATCTCTAATAATTTGAGTTAGATCCCAATAGTGAATCAACACATTAAGCACCAAATATAGTAAAATTATCTTCTTCTCTTTTTTGTAGTAGAGACTTTGTTTATCTTTACAATTGTCATTTAGCATTTACCGCTACGTGTCTTGCTTCTGTACTATGGTCGGGTTTTGATCAAATCAGTTGTTCTCAACACTTGTATGAATAGAAATTACCGAGGAGGCCTATTCCATGAAACCCTTAAGACATACTGTCTCGATCACACTCTTCCAGGTGAAAGTCTAGACGGTACTCTCTTCCAGTCGTCTTGAGATGTTGATGCCTCCTAAACAGTTCGGTTTATAATTCTTTAGTCATGAAAATGATCCAAACACTGTTTTAATCTCACACACTTGGTTTGCTCACATCAAACAGTTGATGTGCACTTTGAAAATATATAAAACTTGAGTGAAATGTGCAAATACTATGGACCCACTAGTGAGTGATTAGAAGATATAGATCATCTAATTATCATTTTCAACAAGAATTTAGGTACAATTCACCTTAATTTCATTCTAGTCCACATGTTTAGCACCCAAAACAAACACTAAACCCAGAAAATGCTTATGCTCCATCACCATCATCAAATAAAGATTGTCCACAACAAAAAAAGGGGTTAGAGATAAATTTTCTTATTTTCTTCACACAAACATGATAATGTAATATATTCACAATGTGCATCTTTGAAATAAAATAAAATAAAAATATAATCAAACGTATGTTGTGTTTTGGGATTTAAGCATGATGTTACGGACTTGGAGAATCGGTCTCACGCAACACTCAAAGCTTTTGCATTTAAAGGAAGGGAATAGTTTCATTTATCGGCGCAGCACAAATAAGAACAACGATATTATATGTAACATAAAAGTAATCAAAAATTAGCGTTTAAATAATGGAGTGTGTTGCATGACAAAATCCCTCTTCTCGAATTCATACCCTTGTCAATGACAATAGAACTTGCGTGCTCCAATCTAATCCTATTTTTTTCATGACGTGTCAAAATCTTGTGCAAGACCTTTTTTTGTTCTCCTTGAACTTTTCAAATTGACACATGTTAACCACTCAACCGACATTTACACGTAGTATCACCGGGCGTCTTTCTCCTCTTTGGACAAAGTACATATTATATTAAAAAAAATGTAAATATAACATAAGATAATATCAGTTTCCTTAGGTTACTCAAGAGAAAATTATGAAATTTGAATTGCACAAATATATTTTCATTAACTGCAAGTAAAATGAGAACCAAATAGTCATTTATAAATATTTGTTAGATCATTTTTTTAAGAAAAAAAAAATGCACCTAAAATTTAGTTTACGAACCCTAGCTTTTGAATGATCATTTTTGAAATATGGCCAGTAGACTTTGGAGTGGAACGGTGAAGCACAGTCCAGCCGCCGCCGCCGGTTATGGTTTTTCCGACCGTGCACAACCGCTTCACGGCAATAACACCTGTCGTTTTGGTTCCAAACGACCGGTCTCAAACCTTCCTCTTCGCGCTTCTTCACGTTTATTTTGCTCTGCATCTTCCTCCACCGTCGTCGGAGCGAATCGGACACTCCCGGCTCCTTCTCCGCCGTCCGATTTGAAGGCGTCACCGGTGCCGCTTCTCCTGGTGCCGCAGATCCTGCTGGACAAGGACGAGTACGAATTAGCTAACGACGTCACTGATGATCGGTACGTTTTCTACTCGCTGCCGGAGAAGAAGATCTTGACGGTGGAGAAGAAACCGATCGGCGACGATGCTCGGTGGATCGGGTCGTCCAAGGGATGGATCATGTACATGAGCCGCCGCGACTGTAACCTCTACCTCTACAACCCCTTTTCCTCTTCCTTCCTCGCTCTCCCATCAATTGAAACCCTCAGCCCCTTCACCAGGCGCCATTATCCGACATCGGAAGCCGGCGAAGCCGACGGGTAAGTTAATTTTTTCTAAAGAAAAATATTGTATCATTAATTCAAATCATTAGAACAAATTTGAGTTACACACGGGACAATGCTGGTAAAGGGTCTGACCAGTAAATGAGTCACTATGTTCGCAGATCGAGAATGACACATTCTAAAAAAAACTAGTCTAATACTCTCCTAAATAATAAGGGCGTAAACACTATTTATCTCGGTTTCTAATTCGCCTTCTTTCCCGAATGGGGGCCAAATTATTCCGGGTGGCTATGGAATGGGCAACGAGTAGAGGGTGATGTGATGTCATCTTTGAACTTGACGCAAGGGAAGTTGTTTTGGCTTTGGGTAGTGGTGTGACGGATTTGAGCGGGTTTGGCTTATTCATCAGTGATTGTTTATACTTGTCACTTGGATTCAATAGAATTTTATTTTCGTTTGTCTCTCGGTTTGCGAATAGAATTACTCCCGAGGACTATTTGTTTCTGAATTTGTGCACGTTATTTAAAAAGTAAAAATTGAACATTACTTTCATATATAGTTTGACAAATATTTATTTTGCAGTTCACCCTGGCAAAGCAAGAACTCTGAATCCATTCTATCTTCCATAGAACTGGATATTCAGTTCAATGTGAGAGATTGGTACTGTATCGATACCCATCTCCCGGGAAGGAAGACGAGCGAAGAACCGCGTCACATTTTATCCGTAATGACACCACCGGAAGATCTGATTAATCGCGGATTCATATCAAAAATGGTTCTCTCCTCCGATCCAACGTCCATGTCCAATAGTTACGTCGCGATTATATACGGATTGACTAATAAATTGGCCATTTGCAGAGTTGGGGACGAAAGATGGACTCTGGTAGAAGGGGGCCATTACAAAGAGATTTATTTCTTAAGACACGATGATTCGAAATTATTCGTATCGGGTTGGGTTACGAATACCAACTTTGGCCTATTGAGCATGAAAAAATTACCTCGTAGATCGAGGGAAAAATTAATATCTCCCGAATGGGATGTGATACCCGAAACGACGGGGGAAAATGGATTTTTTC
>JAYMTH010001805.1:0-13897 GCA_036897465.1 Pelargonium australe | reverse complement strand
ACTGATATAACTTTATATCGGTTAACTAATATATATTAAACCCTTTTAACATTTAAATATTAATTTTCCTTTTACACAAGAAAAATAAACAAATCATAAGGATTTTCATTACTTGTTTATAAGAAAAAAAAAAAAAAACCTTTAGAAATAAATATTTTTTTTCTTCCGAAAATAAAGTTGATATTTTTTTATCACTTCTGTCTGAATTACAGTCAATACACAACTCGGAGCCTCTTTCCATCATTTTCCTTCACTTTCTCACCATCCAAACACCCAATTCAGCACTCAAAATCTCCCCAAGCCAACACATTTCGAATTGGGTATTTCAGATGGAATCCCATTATCACTATCTCTTCCCCAATTCTCATTAATTTCGCAGAACCAGAAATCAAAAGACCTACAAATCTCAAAAACCCTCCATTGGTGCTTCCTCTGAAGCATCAGAGCTAGCTTTTTCATTTAGTAAAGATCCATTTTTTTGACTCATTCTGCTCGCTCAGATCTCGTTTCACTTTCTCATGATCCAAACAATTACCTGAAGCTCGAAACTGTGGTTTCAATGGGCGTTTCTTTTAAGGTCTCGAGAACTGGTACGAGGTTTCGTCCGAAGGCTCTTCCTCTGTCCGAGACCTCCGTCGATGAGGTTTCCGGTAAGGAAAGCTCGCGAATTGCGCCCAGAAATGAGACCTAAGCAGGAAAGCTCGAGGGACTTTTATGAGCTTCTTGAGCTATCAATTTACGTAGTTATTGGAATTTTGGATTTTCATTAGCTCTGACATGTTCTTCTGAGCTTAATTGAGCTGATTCTTGTTCTTGGATTGATTTATTTGCTTAATTATTTTCTGGGTTTTTTCTTCTTCCTGCAACTGAGGCACATCTCATTTGGTTGTTTCCAATTTTCCATTAATGGGACCTTGTTCAGTTTCTAAATTTAGTGTTCATTTAAGTGTGGTAACAATCAACATGGCTTTATTTGTTAAGTTCTTGAAACTCAACCAAAGATCTATGGTAAGTGGATTCAGTTACAAGAAACTAAAACAGTAGGAACAGACCTAAGTTGGAGCGGAAAGAAGCAGCAGGAAAAGAAATGGGTATAATATTGAAGTGGTTTCGCTAAATGATTTGTGTAGCCGAACTCAACATTGTTTGGGAAATGGCATGGTTTGTTGTTGTAACTTGAAACCAATGATCTTAGGGATTGGTTGCTAGCTACCTGTATTTGCATTATGTCCTTTTCTTTTTAAGTTTCATCTGTGAATTGTAGTTTGTGCTCAACTTAGTCTCTGAATGAAGTTTACGAGTGATATAAATGAAGACAAAAGCTTCACCTTGGTCGGATGCATCTTTGATATCTTTGTTTTCTTTAAATAAACTAAGGTAGAGTTTGGATTAGAATGGGAATGAGATTCTCAATCCAGAGCCTTTCTCAGTACCAAAAAGTCATAATCTAAACACAAACAATGAAAAGTTCATTCTCATTCTGGATTCCCAACAAAAATTCTAGTTCAAACTTTACCTAAAAACCTTTGAATGAGCAGGAAAGCAAGGTAGTTTTGATTCTTAATTTTCTTTTTCACACACTTCCATGTGATAACTTTCCTATCCTTCGATATAGGGTGGCGGCATTGAGGTGAGAGATAATGTTGCTAGGGCCTCTGGTTCGTCCAAATCATCTGAAGGTCTCTTTGCATACTTGCGGTTTGTACTTTTGGTTTTACTGGTCAGCTCTTGTTTTGTCTGAATCCTGAGATTATTGGGTTTTCCTTGTTTTGACAGAGAATGAAGTCTCTTTTACGTTGAACCTTTTCTCAGATGGATATTCTATTGGGAAGCCCACAGAGGTTTGTTGGAATGAATCTTTGTGTGACAGTTCAAAAAAGTGGAAAGAAATTTGATTTTGCTGTGCCATATTATGTTATATGTTCTGAATCAAATGTTGTTATTATATTTTCAGAACGGCACTGCACATCAGGTTACGCTTCAAGATGTTCCAAAAGACTTGCATCCATATGATAGAAGATCTGAAACTTTTTTCTCGGTAAATACATACTTATTTCATTTTATTCTGTTTCTCAACAAGTGATTTATCTCAGTTATTAAAGACACCATTGCATTTTTAAAATGAATATACTCGATTTACTTCCCCTGTTATGCAACTTTGTTTTGTGTGCTTGTTTTTTAATTCACCAACAAGCTATGAGAAAGCTCTGCTATTTGTGTTGTACTCACGGAGCATTATAATTTAGGTTCATTTACTACTGTATTTGACCCATGTTTATGTAGATCAAATGTATCATGCAGTCGGTCATGTGACAAAAATAAATTAAAATATGGATAAACAAAATCACTTTATTTTTTGTTCATATATGATATATAGTTCTCGAATCATTTCTCCTCCTAATGTTGTTTTCGTTACTTCTCTCTCTCTATGTACTTGGAGGCTATTGAGTCTGGCCGACTGCCTGGAGATATTCTGGATGATATACCTTGCAAGTTTCTGGATGGGACACTCGTGTGCGAGGTGAGTTATCGAACTTCAGTATTTCAAGTGGTATATAATGTAAATGATGTAATGTAGAAACTAAATCGATAATTCATCTTCACTATAAAAATGTGCTAATCAGATATGTATGCTTATATTCATTTGCTTGAATGTTTAAAGCAAGATTCTTGCTTAGTGGATTGGCTTTGGTGGTAAAGGAACGAGGTTGGACTAAGTTTTTGGGTTCCGATCTATCCTAGCAAAAATGTATACAAAGCACGAACCCTCAAAGATTGTTTCTTTATTGTGCTTATGTTTGGTCTATGCAATAGGGCGAGTCTGGTATGTATTATTTATTTGATATCTTCTTTTTTACCCGGGGATATGGGTCACAGTGAGTGTAGTGTAGATGGAGATTGGGAGATTAGATATGTTCAAATAAAGGACTGGAGTAATAATTATCTGATTTCGTGGTGCAATAGCTTCAGCTTCAAGTGATTTGGTAAATTGTCGATCGTCACTATTTAGATTTGACTGTGTCGAGATTTTGCAGGTGCGAGATTACCGGAAATATACAACTGAACAAGGGTCTAATGCACCATCCACGCATGAATCCCCTATTGTTAATAAAATATGCCTTAAGATGTCACTTGAGAATGTGGTAAAGGATATCCCTCTGATCTCGGATAATTCTTGGACTTACGGTGATCTGATGGTAACTATTAGTCTTCACTTGTGAACATGTCCACCTTCTGTTGAAATGTGAAAATGGTATCATATATTCTTCTCAACTTTTGACTGTAGGAAGTTGAGTCTAGGATATTGAACGCATTGCAGCCACAGCTTTGTTTGGATCCTACGCCAAAGTTGGATAGGCTCTCTAATGCCCCAGTTCCTATGAAGGTACTAAATTTCAGCACGAACGTGGCTTCTATATCAAGAGTTGATATATTTTAACCTTGCTGATCTTCATTTGCAGCTCAATTTGGCTCAGTGCAGTATGCGGATGAAGAGGTTGAGGCAGACGGCAGAAGTTATGGTCACTTCCAATAGTAAGAGTCATGGGAAGAAAATTTACATTGATAGAGTGCCAGAAAGCTCCAACTCTCGACTAGGAGATTCAGGGATAGTTTCTGGAAACATAATGCCACAACATGTCCAGGACAATTTAACTGTTCAAAATCATGGTTCAAGCGGTATGCCAGGCTTAAGGCCCAGAAGCCTTTTGCCAGATTCCTCTGCCCTGGCACTTCCAATGTCGTCCCAGCAACTGAAGTACCACACAGGAGTTGGCAACCAAAGAAGCATACAAGATCATGGGTTAGGGTCGGTTAATGTATCAGGAGCCTCACCGGCTAGTCAAGACATGATGATTTCATATGCTGACAATATGTATTCTAATGCTCCCCTCCAGAGAAAGAGAGATAATCCAGATGGGCCATTGTCCCCCTTAGCTAGCTTAAATAAGAGATCAAGACTCACACCTTTGGGCACCGATGGAATTTCACAGCAGCAGATGGGTTCACATATAGACAGTCTACATGGATCAGATTTGAATTGGAGGAATACATTATTGCAGCAGCAGCAAGCAATGACTAGAGGAATTCAGTTTGGAAATGCAGGCATTCAAAAATATTCCCAGCAGGTATTACACGGGGTTCTGAATCAGGATGCTGCATCAACACCGTTCAGTGCCGGACAGCAAGGTATGAGATTTGTTCCCAAGGAAGAGCAGTTTGATGGTGAAAGTAAAAATGATATGCAAATGATGGGAGCAGAAATGAACCATTTGGATCCACAGCAGTCACGGCTCCAGCAAAGGTTACCACAACATCCATATATGAGGTCTGGTTTCTCCCAGAATGCTTGGAATAATCTTGGCCAGCATGTCGACAAAGATTTACGAAAAGAGGACCTTGTCCAAAAGAGGAAACCAGTGCAAAGTCCTCGGTTGTCTACTGGGGCATTGGCTCAGTCTCCTCTATCATCAAAATCTGGTGAATTTTCTAGTGGTTCAGTAGCACCTCAATACGGAGGTGTTACAAATTCTATGTCACTTGGCTCACAAAAGGACAAAGCAGCAGTCACCTCAGTTCCTGGTGGCACTCAGTCATTGACTTCAAGTGCTAATGATTCCTTGCAACGGCAACACCAGGCCCAAGCTGCTGCAAAGCGGAGATCAAATTCCCTCCCCAAGACCCCAGCAATGAGTGGAGTTGGTTCTCCTGTTAGTGTTAGTAATATGAGTGTTCCGTTAAATGCTAACAGTCCTATTGGGACACCACCTTTGGTTGATCAAACCCTGCTCGAAAAATTCTCAAAGATTGATATGGTGACAATGAGGTAAGTTCACCATATTATTAGATCAGTGTGTGTAAGCGTGTTTTTGCAATCTTTCTTTTTCATGCATCAAGCCTTGTATTAGCCAGCATACAGCTGTTTATTTTATTAGTTTGTTCGTAAACTAATGCATGTTAAGTTCCGTTTTTTTACAGGCATCAACTCAACTGCAAAAAGAATAAGGTTGATAACTTCCCCGTCAAGAAACCCAACAACTATCCTGCTCAACAGCTATTAGCTTGCTTGTCCAATATTTCCAATAATGATGATGTCAAAGATGACATGAGACCGCTATCAAAATCACTTGTAGGTGGCAGCATGAATGTCTGCAAGAGCCGAGTCTTAAACTTTGTACAGCCAGAGCGTGTAGTGCAAGGTCCGTGATACATTGACAGTGAAATATATAGTCCTCTAGCATCCTCTTGATCACTTTCATAATATACTTCTGTTCTTATCTCTACAGGCAATATAGTTTCAATTGTTCCTAAAGCACGGACTCGAATGGTCATGTCAGAAAAGCTAAATGGTACTGTGGTTATGTATTATGGAGATTTAAAAGATGAAGATTTTCTGGATATTGAGGATTATCTTCCTACGCTGCCCAATAATGTAAGTTTGTTGCACATATGGTTTTTATACTTTTTTACTACCAGGAGAGAATCTATCTCATGAAACGATTAAAGACTGCATCATGGGGTGTTTACGGACTTCAGAGTCTAGTTCTTGTACTCTTTGGGAAGCTTTAAGTAGACACTTCTAGTAAGAGCTGGCAAGTTGGTCCCGAACCCGTGGGCACCTGAATCCCGACCTACATTTTTTGTGGGTTTGGGCAACATAAAATAGACCCGTTTAGTTTTAGGATGAGGTTTACCATGGGGAAAGTGTGGATAGGGCAACCCAAAATCTGCATGACCTGTAAGGTTTGGGTTACCAATTTTCAACCCAAACCCACCCGAAACCCGAATCACCAGATCTACTTATTCCTATACCTAGATATACTGGTGTCAATTTTGTCCGCTGAAATCTTGCACCTTCATTTTAACTTGGTTTATCTCTGTAATTATATGTAATCTGTTGTTTAATTTGTTTATTTTGCTGACTCCTGTAACAGCACCTGGCGGATTTACTTACAGCACAGTTTTGCCACCTGGTAAGTTTTAAATATCGGGATTCAATTTCAGCAAGTTTTATTGCACTCCAACAGAAGTATTAACCATATGTGGTTATGCAGATGATTCGTGAAGGCTATCTCCTGGAAGATCACATCCAACAAAAACCCACTCGCATTAGTCAAGCTTCGATCGGTCATTCAAATGTTCCCGGGATGTCTCATAATAATTCAACGGTAGATATGCGGCAGCAGTATGCAGAATCTGTTTCAGGCCATCAGTCCAATGAAGGGCCAAAACCCACTAATAGTGGTAATACATCTCTAAACTCGTCACAGAATCTTCAAGCGAACGTGAGAATGCCGCCTCCTGTAAATTCACAGGCTTTACAGATGTCCCCTGGGGTTTCAATGCCTGCAAGGGCACAACAGCTAGACCAACAACAGCAACCATCACTTCAGCAACAGCAGCAGCAAAACCAACAGTCGTTGCTTCAACAGCAGCATCCTCAGTTCCAGAGATCGCCTATGATGCTTGGATCGAACCAGCTTTCTCACCTGAACGCTCAGGGTTCGAGTATGCAGTTGGGTAATCACATGGTCAACAAGCCGTCCCCGCTCCAACTTCAGCTTTTACAGCAACAGCAGCAACAACAAACACTACCTCAGCAACAACAGCAGCAACAGATGCAGAGGAAAATGATGATGGGACTTGGAACAGCCGTGGGTATGGGGAACATGGGAAATAACATGATTGGTCTCGGAGGCTTGGGCAATACCATGGGCATGGGAGGTGGTGTGCGGGGAATGGGAGGAGCAGGGATTAGCTCGCCAATGGGTGGTACTCTTTCTGGGATGGGTGGTAGTGTTGGCCAGGCCCCGATGAATCTGAGCCAGGCTTCAAACATTAGCAATGTAATAAATCAGCAACTTCGTTCTGGCGCATTGACTCCTCAACAAGTTGCTATAATGCAAAATAAACTTAGGATGGTGCAGAACCGAGGAAATATTTTGGGGGCCACTCAGGCGGGCTTGGCTGGAATGTCAGGAGCCAGGCAGATGCAGCAACCAGGCTCAACTGGTCTCTCAATGCTGGGACAGACTCTAAATCGAGCTAACATGAACCCTATGCAGCGCACGATGATGAGTCCTATGGGTCCCCCGAAACTGATGGCTGGGATGAACCCGTACATGAGTCAGCAACAACAGTTGCAGCAGCAGCAGCAGCAGCAACAACAACAACAACAACAACCAGTGCAGCAGCAGCAGCAGCCGCAGCAACAACAACAACAACAACAACAACAGCTGCAATTACAACAACAGCAGCAGCAGCAGCAACATCAACAACAACAACAACAAATGCAACTACAACAGCAACAGATGCAACAACAGCAGTTACAGCAACAACCTCAGCAGCAGGAAACCACCTCGCCCTTACAGGCTGTTGTTTCGCCTCCGCAGATGGGTTCACCTCCGACCATGGGAACTCCTCAGCTAAACCCACAACCACAGCAGCTGCAACAACAATCAAGCCCTCAGCAGATGAACCAACGCACCCCAATGAGCCCACAACAGATGAACCAGCGCACCCCATTGAGCCCGCAACAGATGAGTTCAGGAGCAATCCATGCCACCATGAGTGCTGGTAATCCAGAAACTTGTCCTGCCAGCCCACAATTAAGCTCCCAAACCCTTGGCTCAGTCGGTAGTATCACAAATTCCCCTATGGACATACAAGGAGTGACCAAAAGCAACTCTGTTAGTAATGCTTAGACGTTCTTGAAAGCTCGTCTCCCACATCAGTTTGACCACTTGGAGACTTGCCCTCTTACACGATCATTCCTCAGAATGACATGAATTGACATTATCACTGCTGGCTCGAGG
The DNA here is from genome assembly GCA_036897465.1 of Pelargonium australe. NCBI lineage: Eukaryota > Viridiplantae > Streptophyta > Magnoliopsida > Geraniales > Geraniaceae > Pelargonium > Pelargonium australe. The sequence continues at coordinate 6,083 of JAYMTH010001805.1, read as the reverse complement.
GAAATGCAAATCAGCTGATACGCGGTGAGTGCACTGTACATTGTAGTTTGTATTGTAGCTTGAGATGAGATGATGACATAGTAGTTTATTGGGATATGCTTTTTTTCTTATAAATTATGAGAGTATTATTTTTCATTTGCATTGTAATTGATTCATATGTCTGCAGTTTTATTGTAAATGTAGCAAATGAAGCACTTACATAGAATAGTTCACAGGTGATTGTGTCATGAGATACACTTTATTTATTTTGTAGAAAAAACTAGAAAAAATAACCCTTGAAACTACTAGTTCCTTCCAAGTTTGGTCTCTAAACCGAAAACCAACATTAACATCCATTTGATAGCCAAACTAACAGAGCTAACGTCGGTAATCATTTTGGTCGGTTTTAAATAGTTGAGAGACTATTTTAGCATATAACTAGTTTAGAGACCGAATTTGGTCAGGTCCTGATAATCCGGAGATTATTTTGATAGTTTTTCTTTTCTAACAGGTTCATACAAAGTCAAAGCATTGACTTGAGTCTTTCGTGTTCTGTTCTCACATGGCTTCTTGTAATGTCCTTCAGACTGGGACAGCCAGAGAGAGCCATAGTCAGCTCAAGTTCACCCTTCAACATTTCCATGATCTTTTTCACTCCAGATTCGCCCTTTACTGCTAACCCGTAAATTACGGGCCTTCCAACCTGCACCGACACAAAATTACACGAGTTTGAGGGAAACGATTACTCGTTCTTGAACTTCAAGCACCTTCCATGCTCGATTCTACGAAAAATACTAAGAGGCATAACTAGGGGTATCAAGCGTTCTCAAACTTAACAAAATATGAGTCCAAACACACTAAACCGAACAAATTGTCAGCTCTAACTTTACGTTTCAATCTAGAGTCGAACTTACAAGAACAGCTTGAGCTCCAAGTGCCAATGCCTTGAAAACATCGGTTCCCCTCCGGATCCCACCATCAAGGAGAACAGGGACTTTGCCTCTAACAGCATGAACCACCTCTTCCAGAACAGAAATGGTGGCAGGAGTATAATCTAGCTGGCGAGCTCCATGGTTAGACACAACAATCCCAGCAACACCTACTTCCACAGCTTTTATTGCTGCAAGTTATATCACAACGTATCAGTACAAGTACACGACACGTTTAACACGGTAACTATATACATTCTGCAGACTACCTACAACACGTTTGATACGACACTATCAAACATATCAGACATGACACGACTTAACACGCTTGACGCGTTATTAGATTAATTTACGATTATACCCTTAAATGTGCTTGTAGAGCGTGTCGTGCGTGCGGTTTTTGAGAGGTCTTACCATCTTCAGGAGTGAGGATCCCCTTGATGACAATTGGGAGCTTTGTGATTGATTTTAACCATTCAATGTCCTGTAGATGTTTTAGAAAACCAATAGTAACATAACAAAGCATTGCATATACTTTTTTGTGCCTTATTGTAAACATGTTTCAATGTATCAAAGTAGCTTGTAGTCTATACCTTCCAAGTCAAAGATGGGTCAAATGTTTGGTTGATGAAAGCTTCTAATTTGGAACTCTCATTCTGCAAAACGTTATAAGTTTATTGAGGTAAATGTCACTCCCGAGCGAAGAATATTGGTGCAATGGTATTGAAGTTATTGTCCCGTGACATCACGTCACAAATTCGATTTAAGTGAATATTTTTATGAAAAGGGTTGAAAACAACACTTTCAAGACCCAATATCGGCAACTTGAAAGACGTTTTTTTAAGAAAACAATAGAAATGTGCAGTAAACACTCACATCGTCATTTTTAGTAGACAAGAGACCATCAAAATTCTTTAACTGGGGTTGGACCATCCTGCATAACAACCCACACATAACAAAAATCATTAGTTCCAATCCTCGTACTTGCAACCGCGCTACATATATATATATATATATATATAATCTCGGGCACTGAAGAGAAAGATAAAGAAAACTTCCTTGCTCTTTATGACTGCCTCTCTTCGACCAAATTTTGGGACATCCGCTGTTAGGACAAGAGCCCTGAATCCATTTCTTTCAGCTCTATGCACTAGTTGTGCTGTTATATCTCGTTTCTTGTACACCTATTTCACATAATATTAAACAATCTTGAGGTTGCTCGTTCAAGTCGCGCTAAACAACGTTTTGTGTGAAACTGATAGTAAAAAATACGCACATATACGATTTTTAAACACTATACACGAGTAAGAGCATCGTATGCTGAACTGATAAAATATACGCGAGTAACTTTTGCCGCTAAAGAAAGAGATAATTACATATAATTGGAAAAACCGGATTGCATTGCAGCTTGAAGCAACCTCCTCTATTGTGCAAGTGGACATCAAGGATAGAACCTACAATAATAGAATGTACCTTAGCAACCTAGAAAAAGCCGTTTTCATGATTAGAGATGACTATTTGACATGAAGTCGATGAGAACTCGATGTTTTCACTTCAAATGAAATATAGAACGGGCATGGTATTTTAAAACCCGCCTCATTGTCGTTCCTATTAATGCTCGACTTAGTTATATATTCATACCATTATAGTTTTGCATGAAGCTGCTGCTCTGGCTGTAGCAACCTCTCCTGGAAAAATACACAACTCGAACTAAAATTAGAAGAAAAACTACATTTTCAGGTATGTAATTAGGCGTTTTTTTTTAATGTATTAGATAATCTAGTTGTAGTAAATAACTAAAACCCGCAAATGATTATATGATTTACGAGATATCACATCGTTTGCATTAGAAAATACACTCTTAGAAACAATATAATTTTAAATTCCGCCCCACGAGACAAAAGTTTAAATGGGTGTCGGGGACCTTCAGGATGGGCCAACTGATGTAGACCAGTTGGAGCAATCAAGATTGGTGCTGAGATGTTGTAACCAAATAAAGAAGTCGACGTGTTTATTTTGCTCACGTCTATAAGTACTCTTGGTCTAAACCTGCACGCGCACAAACATAAATGTTTAAGAAAAAGATTGATATATAGGTTTAGACATAATTATAAATTTCAAAAAGTTAATTAAATAACACTAAACAAACGCTTTTACGTGATTCTGCAAAAAACTTCAACATTTTCTCTAAGCGTATGTTCGTCTTCTGCTCCACCAGCGTAATAGTCATAATACATCTTTGGAATGATTTGCTTGGCTAGTTCTTCAAATTCATTCACATTGACCGGTTCGCTTGCCATTTTTTCTGAAACATATACTCAAGATAAATGTTTATAATTTCGGACAAGTAGATCAAATAGGTATATATCGATTTTGATTGAATTTGTTTAAGTTTCTCATTTTAATTATAACTATTATGTTGGGGTTGGACCGATTGGTTTGAATATTGGCTGGTTTGATTCAAACCAGTCGGTCCACCCCCAACATAATGGTTATAATTTTTTTTTAAAATCTCTATCACACAACTTTTCTCTATAGAAAAATCTTATCCTCCATACTTCTAAGAACTCATATCCAAATGACTCAAAAATGCCAATTTCATGAGCAAAATTGGATTAAAAGAAGAAGAAAAGAGTTAAGAAACTAAGAACTCAAGAACAAAAAGTTCATGCATATCAAAAGAATCAAGAGCTTTGTAGCAAAAATAACAAAATAGTAAATTTATGTGTTACCTTAATTTGGCTGAAAATTGAGGTTTTGAGAGCAGAGTTGAAGAAGAAATAAAAATTTCAACTGATGAATTGTATGGACACTTGCTCAACCTCCCTCTTTCAACTTCATTTAAATATTTAACTTTTTTATTATTTAAATATATGTTATAATATATTTATTATTGAAAAAAACAAAACATATCTCTTTACTTGCTCCACTAGTACCTTTTCCATGATGAAATTATTTGGGAAAAATAAAAGGGCAACACATTGATACCTAATTTGTGAGACCATATTTTGTGCTTTTTTGCTGATCAATTGAATTGACACCTAGCCCAATGTACATAACTAGATGAGGTGTATGATTTCATTGCGATGTCCAAGGATACGGTCTAATAAATCGTTGTATCGAGTAGTTGGAATATATAATCACGTCCTATAAAAGTGATTGCATGTTCAATAGTGTCTTTATTAGTAATGTGTCTATTTTTGTGTGTTAAACATGTCGTGTTCGTGTTGTGTTAACACACAATTAATCTTTAGCACGACACACATACACGAATTGCTATCTAGTGAGGAGGTGGGTTTATGGGCCTTGGCCCAAACTATGTCTTGGGCTTATGCATCAGGTGGAATTGTATAATACACAATGGGTTTTGAAGAGACTAGTTGGACCATTATGCCTACAAAAACACATTCTTGCTTGAGACTTAAGTTACTGTTTGTTGTCACTTTTTTCTACAAATGTGTTCGGTGGGGATTGAACTCAAATGTTCTTAAACTAATTATGCACAATTGAGCTGCAACTCAGTAATGAAATAACTTTAATACATAATAGATATAAAATCGTGTATATAAATAAACCTCAAAACACTATAAATAAAATAACAAACAAGATTGTTCATTTTGAGATACAAATACGTTGTGAACTCATATTAACATCTTTAAGACGAGTGATAAAATTGAATCCCTTGTGATAGCGGCCATAAATATATTGACACACAGTAAAATAAGATGCAAAAAATAAGATGTATTTTCTCATCTAAACTTATGTAGTGTTCTAATGTTTGCTAACATGAAAAAATAGACAACTTTACATGGACAAATTTCCTTAGAGGATGCACAAATATATAAAGCATAAGTTTGCTCATACTTAGATTGACATTTCATGCACTAGTTCAAATACGAGCAGCTGTTAAAAAAAAGAAGTTCAAATGCGAGCCAAGTTCAACTCACACATTCGTATTTTGTAGCTCACAGTCCCTAACTAAGTAACAAGACGTGCAATAGTTTACGAAAATTTGTCGCATAAACAGAACAAGTATTTTCTTTCATCCCATCTGGTTTCGCCCGCGTCGCACATTGTCGAATACATGATAATCAATAACGTCAAAAAACTTAATATATAACTTATTAAAATACTATATAACTTTAATTTCATCTAGCCAATTGCTATATTAGCTTACCAAGGATTAGGTGCAACCCAAAGTAACCATCCATCACCTTCTTTCCTAAACTCCTCCTCCCAAGTGCAAGGATACCATTCCTCCTCCTTAAGAGAAAAATCAATATGAAGACCCTCAAACTCTTTTGCTTTCTTGACTCTCTTCTTCACTTTGTTCTTGGCCATCTTCTTCACTTTGGAGACACCCAAATTACATGTCAAAAAGTCAGTAAAGTAAACACAAATTGGCTTCACTCCGGGTGGAAGTTGAGCAGCCGGAACAGCCAATGACTCGCTGTCGTGCCCGACGAACAAGGCTTGATCCTTCAGCTGATTCACTTCTATCCACTTTTTATTCGGATCCAACAAGTCCATTTTGTAAGCTTCGATGCTATAGTAATCGTTATCCTCCCGTTTGTATGCGCTCCGAACCATTAACAGATGGTTAGGATCCGTCGCAGACTCCACGAGGAAATGTGTTCGCACCATCCCGTCGTCTATCCAAGACTCTTTCAGACTGGGGATCACATTGCATTCGGGAGATAAATCCGATTCTGATTTTGTTGGACTAAATTGGTATAAATCGATCCGATTGCTCCATTTTCTTGCGATCAGTTTCAAATTTGTGTAGTTTGAGAATATGATCTCATCGTAATTTTCATCAATCGGGGTCCAAGTTTTGTCCCCGAGTCTACAAATGGCCAATCTCTCGCCCAATCCATAGGTGATTGCGACAATGCAGCTCCTCAGATCATCGGAATTGCTGGTCGGGGCGGAGGAGAGGGTGAATTTTGTTATGTAGCCTCGGTTGACAAGATCTTCCGGCGGCGTAGCCCCCGGTGAATCGAACGGAAGAGGAAATTCGAACCATTTTCTGTTCCTCCTCGCTAGGTAGCGAGCTCGGCGCTCTTTCTCAGTCTCCGGAGGATCGTGCCAATTCTCTAGGATGAACTCAAAGTCGAGCTCGCCGGAGCTCCGGTCGTTTTCGTCGGTCTCCGATCTGCGGCGGGGGAAGTTACG
>JAYMTH010001804.1:0-13898 GCA_036897465.1 Pelargonium australe | reverse complement strand
GGGAAAGTTAAGGAAAATGAAGGAAAAATTATACATGTTTTTTTTTCTTTCGGTTTTGGTTAAATCTGGTAGTTAGAGGATTTCTGCGTCCGTATGCTGAGAAAATGAAGGAAAAATGGTAGATGTGTTTTGGATTTAGTGTATTGTGTTTTTCATTTTGGTTGAATCTGATTGTTAGAGTATAAAAGGGAAAAAGAATATGATCTAACTATTATGGACTGATGGTGAGCCGAGCCAGTGACAATGAACTTTTGGTTTATTCATATTAACTATGGGCGGAGCACCCGTCCATCCATTAAAGACAATGAAATTTATTGGTAGTTGAGTCTCATCCATTAATTGGTTGACACTCTATGTTGCTGTCTTGCCGAGTTTAAAATCTATATACAGGTCCTCAAGTATGTGATTAAGCTTAAGCTTTGAGTTGAATTGACACTCTAATATGGTATCATTACTGTTAATTTAAGATGATTCGGGCATCACCTATCAGCACAAGCACTTATTGTTGAAATAAATAAAAAAGAAATCAGGGTCCCAAATATATAATTCTTATCTGTAATTAATTTATTACTCATTTGGTTTTGGTGAATAGGCTTGCAATTATTTGGTTCTTGACTAATTCGGGTGCAGCCCATGCAGCTGCTTCTGGCTCCCCAAATCCCAAACATGTGAGAGCAAGGACAGGAACATCGAATCCACTTTTAGTGGCCTTGGGAGCACTTGAGTTTAGGAAGGCATTCTTAATATTAGCTTATATTGGGGAGTAAGCTCTCATCCCATGGCTTCTATTGTGAGTTTTTTGGGTTCTAACATAACATTTTGTAGAACATAAAGTGATTTTTCTTGCAATAGGAAGAAGCTGGATGATGATGTTATATCAGCTAATGAAATTTTGATGTGGAAAGATTTGCCGATGGGGATATTTGAGTCAGAGGTTTGGAGATCCTTGGGCCGGAAAAATATCAAGGAAGAAGAGCGGCGGAAGGTGAATATTATATTCTACATGTTGACCTGTAGAGGTTTTCCACTAGCCTTTTTTGTCTGATAATACAAAATGATTCATGTCCTAAAATATTATTGAAGTTTGGTCTTCCCCTCATTGTTCTGATTTTCTGCTTGCAGTCTCTCGATTGGGATTCTGGAAAGGCTCTCCTTTATCATTGTCATGTTTCTCCAGATGGAAGTTACACTTTTAAGGTTGGTATGCCTCGACATTTAAGTGTACATTGTCTCTCTGTGGGTACGTTCTATTACTCTCTCCATCTGTTTGGGTTTCCTTTTTGAGAGAAAATAAGTAGAAGTTAATTAGTGCTGCATATTTCCTCATGTATTTTTATGGTTATGTGTTGTAACAATCTTATGAGATACTAACTAACTTATTATAGGGATACTATTGGTAATTTATGCAAGACTAACTTCTTATAAGTATTTATTAGTTTTTGTCTAATGGTTTTCTAGTTCTCTATAACTATTATGTGCTTATTGTACATGGACAAAGCCACTAGGTATTGTCATATGTTTAGATTCAAATGTTTCTATTTTTGGAACTCTTAATGTATATATGTGCAAGTGCTTCATGCTACTTTTTTTCAGTATATATTCGGTTATTGCTTTTACGGTAATTTGGGCGTAGTCAAGAGTTTAGATCCAAATAATGCTAAAAGTTAATTCTTTTAACTTGTGTGTGTTATGGGTTTGATACTCTTGTAACTATAGCTTGATCTAGAATCTTTATATCAAATCCAGGGTCCTTACATGAGCCCCACAAGAACCCATCTACAAAGGGTTCTAGGAGATGACAACATTTTGGTTGTCAAATTTTCAGAAGATGAGACAGACAATGGTAGTTTAGGTATCAGCTCCAAGCATTCGTATGATGTTTACAAACAAATTGCAAGGGATGGGATTTTAGTTGGTTTGCGTCTTTATCGATTTTTTGGTGAGTGTTTCTGTAATCCTCTTGCTCGTTACTGGTCACCTTACTCTCTTACCTTGAAAATTCGGTGTCCTCCCCAGAGTGGAATTCTGAAAAGCTTTAGCAGTATTGTCGTCTACTATGATATATCAATGTTTATTTTGTTCAGTTTTTAAAGATGGAGGCAAAGCAGAGAAGAAGAAATGCCCAACGTCATCACCCGTGAAATGTTTTTTTGTCCGAATGGAATCTAATGCATCCTTTGACGAGAATAAACCATACAAGTTATTTGGTAAATCAGTCTATGAAGCAAGGTGCATGTTCATGCATGCACATACAGTTTCCAGTGTGTCCAGCTACATGGCTAGGTTGGTAGTACTTATAATATTTCTGTTTTTTTTTATTTATAGTTTTCTCCCTTCAATTATCATAACAAGGTATTTTCCCTTCATTTTTAAACTTTGAAATATTAATGGAAATACAGGTTTTCTCTTATTCTGTCCAAGACCATCAAAATGGAAATTGATTTATCAACTGTAGTTATACAAGAAATTGAAGATGTGCCTTGTCGGGTATAGCCTGCTAATAATTTGTTTGTCAATGAATTTTTTTGCATCAATGTATATATCTGTATATCAAATATTAAAAAAAATGTTGGCTTTCAGAATGAAAAGGGAGTAGTCTGTGATAAAGATGGGAAAATTCTTATTCATACAGATGGAACTTGTTTCATCTCCAAGGATTTAGCTTTGACATGCCCCAAGGACTTGTACAAAGGATGTGCCAAGAATGGCAGTTTTGAGGTTTGTTACTTTTGCAAAAATAATATACTGAGCCAATTAGCTTATTGTTTATATGATTTTGGGCAGGAAAAGATTTAGGGCATAATTCCACACAATTCTACAGTGCAAGATTTATCTCATGCTCTAAGTAGATCGGCATTATGCTTTCTAAAGATACTTTGTATTGTTTCAGCATTTGGTTTTCTGTAAAATGATATTTTTAATGGGATAATTGATCTTAACTCATTGTTGGAAAGTTTATTTATATATGCTTTGCATGAATATCTTTTGAGTCACTAAGCTTATTTGATTTTCTTGTGATAATTTCCAGGCAAAATTTTTAGAATCAGGACAGCCAACATCTCATTTTGCAGAACCGGTAACTGGGCTTGGGTTTCTCTTTCTAATATTCTACTAATATTTAATTGTTTATCTTAGGACTCAGATTTGTTCTCATATCTATTTCCCTTTTTGTTCTAGCCTTTGCTAATTCAGTTCCGTCTTTTTAAAGATGGTTGTGCTGTCAAGGGTACTTTCCTTGTCAATCAGAAGGTATGGTTTTTGTCATTTTTGTTTTTGATTTGTTTAATATTCATGTGATCCAACTTGATTCAAGCTTTTCGTATCATCTAACTTCTAACGGTTGTATTATTACAAATTAACATTTCTTATAGTAGTTAGAAGTTTATATTTGGAAATTACTGATGTTGAGTTGGATTTCAGTTATTATCAGACCCTACTGTCTATCACTGTCATATTGTGAAAAATGGAAATCACTTTCATTTTTGTATAATTAGTGTGGATGAAATCTTTCTGTTAATGGAGTGAATGCATTTTTAATTAAAGCCATTAATGCTTAATAAGTTGCTATTAGCTCTTTAAGATTTATAATTTCTTGCCTTTGTATTAGTATTATGTTCATATTAATCATTGAAATTATTGTTTCAAATGCCCGGGTTTTGCATTCAGTGATTCTTAGTAGTGATATATGTTTTTATCAATATTGCAGCTTCCTCCAAGAACACTTCAGATTCGACCATCCATGATTAAGGTTAGGAAGGATGAACTTTTGGATACTCAAACAGAGGACTCGTTGGAGATAGTTGGAACAAGGTAATTAATTGTTACTTGCTACTAGGATTTCTACAAATGGGGCCTAGGGATTTACAGATGATATGGTGAAGTCTTACCTCCTAAAAGAAGACATGAAAGTACTAACACACATCAAGCTAAAAGATCAATTATGCGGTTGAATGTGACGAACAAGTCATTCTAATTAACATTAGTCTGGGGCAGTGATCATTTTTTTCCCTTGATAATGTTTACTTCATTGGTATAAATTTCTCACCTAAGTTACTCAGGTCAGTTCTATGGTTATTTGGTGTTTTAAGGCAACATTTTGAACATTTTTTTTTAATCTCCCAGCAAAAAGCCAAATAGAACGAATTTGTCGAGGAATTTAATTGCACTTCTTAGCTATGGAGGAGTCCCAAATGAGTACTTCCTTGGTTTACTTAAAAATGCATTAGATGATGCTCGGTTTGCTTTCTCCGATAAAGGCACAGCACTAAAAGGTAATTATCCAAATAGGATATTCTTGTTATTAAATTTCTTTTCATTTATTTTCCTTGGGAAATTATCTATGGTTAATGCATGAATATATTGGAATCAGGTTTGGTGTAAGTGCATAGTGATATTGCTTTATCTTCTAGCTTTCTGTAATGCTTTTAATTCATGCACGTACACTGCCACAAGATTTTAGCTATTTTCAGGGGGTTCTTGTAAACTTCTTAGTTTTGCTTGCAGTTGCTTTAAACTATGGTGAAATGGATGATAACATTGAGGCTACAATGATTTTATGTGGGGTTCCTCTTGATGAGCCATTTATACAGTATCGTCTGTCTCAAATGGTGAAGGAGGAAAAGAAGGGTCTTAAAGGAGGAAGACTTCCTGTTCCTGAATCTTATTACTTAATCGGAACAGCTGATCCCACTGGAATTTTGCAGAGTGATGAAGTTTGCATCGTTCTGTACGTATGTTTGTTCCCTCATTACGACTCGTATATAAGTCTTGCCGTTATATTAATAAATTGTTCTCTAAAGTTAGAGAGTAAAAATAATTGAACCATCAACTATCATGTTAAACTTTTAGTTGAGTAGGCTCTTTACATGGTATCAGAGCCGTGTCCCTGCCGCCACCCTTATTAGATTTCAACACAAAGGCGAGAAGAAGACTTGTGCGTGGGAGTTTAGGGCTTGCACGTGAGGGGCATGTTAGAGTATAAAAATGAAATTCAACCTTCAACTAAAGCTTTTAGTTGAATTTGTTGTTCACATCTAAGATTCAATGGCATGTTCAATATGATGATCATCAGTCATCACGTAAGCGCGTTTTCCATTAAAAATAGTCCATAACCGATTTCATGGACTATTTTCAATTTATTGTTCAGTCCAAAGATTGAGTCATCACAAAGTCAATCTAGTAGATGTTGGCTGATTGTTAATCAAACACACTTGAGTCTTGCTTAGTTTTGGGTTTATTAGATGGGTGAAACTATAATCCGTCAAATGTGTAAGGGATTTTTCCATTAAGAATAGTCCATAACTGTTTTTTAGGGACTATTTTCAATTTATTGTTCAGTCCAAAGATTGCAGAACAATTCAACCCTTTATCTATTTTTTTTTATAGTACTTACTATGTTTCTTTTGTTTGTTATGATGGGTAGTGATAATGGACAAATTTCAGGCAAGGTGTTAGTGTATCGGAATCCTGGCCTACATTTCGGAGATGTACATGTTATGAAGGCTACGTACGTGAAGGCTTTGGAAGATTTTATTGGCAATGCCAAGTATGCTATTTTCTTCTCTATAAATGGCTCGCGGAATGTGGGGGATGAAATAGCAGGTGGAGATTTTGATGGAGATATGTACTTTATATCAAGAAATCCCCAGGTTAGAATACCTCAGTTTTAACTAGAGCTAGCAATTTGGCTCTCAACACGAGGCACGACATAAAATTAGTGTTTGGGCTTTCTTGTTTTGTAATCGTGTCATGTTCGTGTTGAGCCTCAAAAACACACGTTTGATTAATTAACTGTGTTTTGACTTGCCCAATATGCTTAACACACTTACGGGTTATAGATTGTAATTTAATCAAAATAAAAACCTAACTAGTTAACAAATAACCTAGTTATTTAAATGGGTTAAATTGGATGTTTATTTGTGTCAATCTGGCTCATTTAGTGAAACATGCTGTTCTCGTGCTACGCCCGAGCATGAGAGGCATGCACGAATTGCCAACTCCATTGAACTGGCACTCTAGCAGCTTATATATAATTAGTTATTGATTTTATAAATTCTGAGAACAGAATCTGTAGCTTTATACTTCACTATGTATACCTGTTTCTGTTGTGAGTTATTCCTTCTGTTTTTGCATCTATCCTTTGTTTTCTATTCGTGATTGAGGCAATTACTAGCTTTTTGCGAAATTAACATCTTTATGTAAATTTTTTTCAGCTACTCGAGTATTTTAAACAGAGTGAATGTTGGACATCTGCTTCTTCGACACCTCAAGTGAATAATACAAAACCTAATGAACTCTTGCCTGAGGAACTCGAGGATGAGCTTTTTGATCTTTTCTTGAGTACTAGGTTTCAGCCTAGGTATGCAGTTGATTATGTACCTTTAAAACACTGAATAATTTAGTTACTTTTGCTCATATGTACAAAATTTGAACTTCATTTCTGTATTACCCCCCCCTTCTTTATGTAATATCTACTTTCTATTGTACACCATTGTAAATATTTTAGAATCTATCATTGTGTTGTGGTATCTGAAATGCTTTATGTTGTTTGCAGTTATGCTATGAGTCTAGCAGCTGATTGCTGGCTGGCATTTATGGATCGACTTTTGGCTCTGGGAGATGAAAGTGTGGATGAGAAGATAGTTTTGAAGGAAAAATTGCTCAAATTGATTGATATATACTATGATGCTTTAGATGCCCCCAAAAAGGGTGGTGTAAAGGTGAGTCATTGCTTTCTTTCAAATTATAATTTGCTCTTCATTCTGAATTTAGAGTAGAGCTGGCAATTTGAGTGTCTTTCGTGTTCAAGGTTGACCGTGTGCTGTATGGGCCAACACAAACTTAGCACGTGTAATAGTCGTGCTCAGGTATTAAATACAAGCATGACGGGTTGACGTGACATGACCTAACACATTTTACACGATAAGACCTATATGCTTAGCACGGCACTCCCTAACATGATTGAATATCACAAATTTAACCTATTTAACATAACTATATTAACTAGTTAGGGATTTTTGGGAGTTAAGTTACAATTACAACCTCTTTGTGTGCGTGTTAGGCGCATCACAACTCTATTAATTAATCGTGTGTGCATGATTTTTGGGCTCAACATGAGCATAACACGATTACAAAGATTAGTGAGGCCAAACAAGCTTATTTCGTGTCGAGTGACATGTCGAGACTTGAATTATCAGCTCTAACATAGGGTTTAGCTAAACCATTTTGAAATGTGTTGATCAAAACTTGGGTATGATTGTCAACTGTCAAGTAGTTTCTGATCCCAATTGTAAGGCCCTATTGCTACCTTCGGTTAAGACGACAGATTGTGAATGACTTGAAAACCAAATTTTATACTAGGGACGGACTTTATTGAAACAAGCCATCATCATTACCTTATTCGAATGTAAGGGAAAAAAATCCGTTGTCATTTTCTTAGAGGGAGAAGAAAAGGAAAGCAATTATAAGTTTATTACCTTTAATTTCTATTGAAATCAGGTGCGCTTTCATCTAACCTTTCTGTGAAAAATAGATAGAAGTTCCTAAGGAGCTACGAGCATCGATGTTTCCTCATTATATGGAAAGACAGAATTCTTACAAGTCGACTTCTATTCTGGGACAAATTTTCGAGACAGTGAAGTTGCATGAAGATGAAGATATCGAAGTGAAAGGTGAGTCTTTATTTATGTTTCTTAATTCTATACTACCTCCGTTTCTAAACAAGTGTCATTTTATCATTATTTTCTTGAATTAAGAAATTATGTGGAATGACTCAACTAACCTTATTTCCATTTCTAAAAAAGTGTCATTTAACGGTAGTTTCACGAATTGAGAAATTATGTGAAATGACTCAACTAACCTTATTTATTTGTTCATATACTACCTCCTTGCTATCTCTTATATTTGTTGGGAAAATAAAGTACTAGTATTTGTTTACTAACTTGGGAATGATAGAAGATATATAATTGCAAAGTGTGGTGCATTTTTACATATAAATGGTAAAAATGACAATTATTCAGAAACTATTGCTTACACGAATGAGAATAAGACTTTGTCATCAAAATCTCCCAAAATTCAATAGTACCCCTATTATAACTGAGTTAGAATACCTTGACTTTGTTATTACGTACAATGAGGCTTAATGGAAAAATATCACATATAACTAACTAATCCTTAATCTCTACAAAAGTGGGAAAGTTGACTATTATTTTGGCACGGAAGGAGTGTGTTTTACTATACAATGGTACCCTTTTAAAAATGTACAATATCTAAATTATCTGATACATGAGAAAGCATTATAACCAGTCACGAGAAATCATTATAATTGCTGTGCAGAAATTTGGAAACTTCCTTGCTTCAATGTTGAAGTGTCTGATGCTTGCTACAAAATGTGGGAGGATCACTATAAGGAGTACAGATCAGAGATGAGAGCTGCACTTAGTGTTGATAAAGACAATAAAGATGATGCCGCAGAAGTCATAAAGAAGTACAAACAGGTGATTCTTCCGACTTCATTAGTTAAGTTTGAGGGGAATAATATAAGTATATTTTGTAGAGTTTATGATAAAAAGACAGAGATTGAAGAGGGTGTTAGGATTGGATTAGTGCTAGGTGGTTGAAGCTAATGTGGGTTTCGGAAGCTCTTTGTGATCAACAACTTTTTCACAAAATGTTGGATTCCAGAGAGTTTGTGAAGCCATAATACGGGGTAGCAAAAATGAGAATCTCATGTGTATTTGGGGTATAGAGTCAAGAATGAGATCATTCGAGGTAGAGTGGGAGACTTGGAGTGGCTTCAAATATCAATTGAAATAAAATGAGGCTTAGACATGTACAACATAGGAAGATTAGTGCTCTCGTGAAGGAAAGTGAGAATTTAGATCAGAGAAACCCGAAACTGAGTATAACCGTAAATTGCAGATAAGTACATTATACTTGGCTCCATTTGCAAAAAGGCCCTTAGTTTGTCTTATAAGTAACTTCTCTTAATAAGAAAGTGAAGAAAAAAAACCTTGTAACAATACAGCTTAATAGGAGATAACATAAGACACGAGAAACTGGAGGGAGAGAATACGATAAAAGGATCTTAAAGTGTTTAGTTAGAGCTTAGAGGATTCATGTAGCCACTGGGTAAAAACTGGAGTGTGTAGTTTAGAATCTTGAATATAGCAGTGTCTTCCCAGTTGATGACAATTCAAATTTTGGGTACAAAAAACCTTACCCGAATCCGACCCAAAAGGGGCCTCAAATTTTCTTGGATTTTGGGTTTTAGTGTAAATATGGATTCATGTGGGTTTGTCTGGCCAATCTAACCCACAACATAAACCCAACCTGAAATTTGGTCGGGTCTTTTACATGTGACCCGAATCTTTTACGGCTCAGATCGGATTTCTGGTACTCATGGGTTTGGATCCAAACTGCCAACCCTTCTTTCAACCAAGAGAAGATACTCCTCTCATGTTTCCCAGTCTGACATTCTGTTTTCTGGTGTAGTTGCTATATGGTGCACCGGAATTCGAAGAGAGCCCGAGATGCATAGAAGAGATCTTCGACGAAGCTCTGGCAATATATAACATCACTTACGACTATGCTCGGAGAACTGGGTACGTCAGATATTGTAGCTTCCCTTGGCGAATTGCAGGTAAAGCTCTCTGCAAACTCCATGCTCGAAAACGAGAAGAAAAATCCCTAGATTGCCTCGCATCTGTTCTGAAGGAGATTTTAAATATTTAGCTGATGAAAGTTTCTTAAGTAAAGGAATAGGATTGTGTTTGTAACATAATGTTGTGCTTTTGTGAACAATTGGATAAATTGTTCAATGTAATATATAAGGAATTGGACTATGATTGTAGCAAAATGGTGTGAAGTTATTGAATGTAGTGCTTTTGTGAACAGTTGAGTAGTGTTATAGTGTACCTTCATAGTCACCTAGAGCTGTCAATTTTGGACCCCAACTGCGGGTACGTGACAACTGATCCTATTTTTACCCGACCTGACCAACTTTAGGGTCGGGATAGAGTTAGGGTTCAACAACCCGGCACCTGATTTGTCAGCTCTAACCTAAAAATTCAATTGTCAATTCTAATAATACATTAAACTAAAAAGTTCAAACCAATTCTCAAAACACTCAAACATGTCATGTATTCTTGCAAAATAAAGAAACTTATTCAAAAAGTTAACATAACCAGAGCCCAAAATATCATCAAGAAACCAAAACCCAGAAGAAGAAAAATGATAATAATGAGCTTAGTCCGATTGAGCTTGCAAAATCAATTCCGATTGAGCTCGAATCAGCTCGGCTCGCATCAATTCGACCCGAGACTCCTCTCTGTGAAGCTTCCTCCATTGAAGCTCCAGTTCCTCAACCTTCTCTTTCAACACAATGTCACTTCCCAATCTCTCCTTCACCATTCTCAGTCCACAATTCGGCAACAAATGCTTCGAAAACTGCTCCAATTTCAGCGACTCTTCAACAAACGGACACTCTCTCCACAAATCATCTCCATCTTCATCGACCTTCCTTCTCTTCCTCCTCTGTTCTTGCTGCTCCTCTGTTTTCACGAGCCCCGGGAAGTCTCTCCGGGCGCTGGCGCTGCGTCGAGGAATGTACGAGACTCGGTTCGATTCTTCGAGTTCTGCTGGGTCGAGATCGTCTTCTTCGTCCACGAATTGGTGCTCCGGAGACTCTGTTTCTTTGTCTTCTTGCTCCTCTGGTTCTTCTTCTTCGTCTGAGAAATTGGCTTCGCCGGGAACGTATTCATGGTGGTTTGTGGTGAAATCATCGTCTGAGAATCGGCGAAGAAAGTAATTAGGGTGGTTTGTGGTGAAATCATTGTCTGAGAAATCAGCTTCTCCGGGAACGTAGGAATATGATCTTGATCTCGAATCGGAATCGGCTTTGCCGGGAACGTAGGTGGAATATGATCTCGAATCGGAATCGGCTTCGCCGGGAACGTAGGTGGAATATGATCTCGGACTGGGATCGTAATCGCAATCTGAGTGATGGGTTTGGTTTCGTTTCGCCATTAGTGAATCTGAGATCTGAATTTGGAGGTTTTCTGGGTTTTGTTGTGAAACAGAGCGAAGACGATCTTGAAGTGAAGAGCTTGAGAGGGAGAGAGGGAGAGAGAGAGAGAGAGGTATTTATAGGGAAAAGAATAAATTTTTGTTTATTGAGAATCTGAAATTTAGGAAATTCCGAAATTACTTGTTCTTGTGGGTTTAGGAATTCTTGTTTACTTAGGACTCAAGCAATAGGTCATTTGGGGTTGACTTGGGTTTTTTGTTGTTGTTTTTGGGTTTGGGCCCATTATATATGTTTGGGCCATTTGAGACTATTTTGAGGCCCAAGCTTGAAATGGGGGATTCATGTTGAGTCTTAAAGTCGCTCAGTCTTATGTCGTGAAATTTAAAGTTTGAGTTTTTTAAAAACAACGTTAGTGAACGAGGTCAAGACCCCGACAAAGTTAAAGTTAAAATTGGACCGCGGGCATGGACGACTATCCACGAACTCCCTCTTTCATGGTTGGCGCCACCATCGTGACTTTCGGGGGTACTTTCAAGGGTACTTTTGCTTAAGGGCATTAATCCAACATTTGACACTTTGGAGCACGCTAGGAAAATGGAGAATATTTGGAGCGGCAAGCGTTCTCCAAGAGTTGTTCTACATCTTGAAGGGCAAAAAGAGATCGAGTCCCCCCAAAACCTAAAAATGCCATTATTGCAATCCACAACGATAGGTGCTCCTTGAAAAATCTATTCACGAAGTTTGTAGGGCTAACAAAAGACGCATTCGCTGGACGACCAAGGCCAACTAGAGCTACAATTGATGTTCAAACTCTCGAGCATCCGAAATCAAATCCGACTTAAAGCCAATTCTATATGATCCGTCCAATTTTTAGTTCGCATTAGACTTTCGTACAAAAATAATGCCATATCATATCCAATTGGACAAATATGACCAAATCAACATATTTTACACTAATATTATTTGAATTAACAACTCAAACCGACTTAGATACCAACTACCTTAATAGCTGTACATTTTCTTCTATTGTGCTCATAATAATTGTGCATAATTAAGTGCATGTAAAATTCATGTATTCTGTGTTTTGTATTTAGGTTATATATTAGCTCATCTATACTCTTTGCTTCTAAAATTTCCTTCTATTTTACAAATAAACTATAATTTTTCATCAATTTTATTTGATCAGCATGGCAAGCCCAACTCCTTTGAGTGAAACCATTGAACAACTTGATACCTTAAAGAAATCGTTGATCGAAGAGGTTATATATATATTTCACGTATAAACACATTACATAATAATATTCTTCGCACTCATATATATTTTTTCCATTTTCTATTAATCTTATTTTGAAAAAACAATTATTCGAATTTGGTTCATATTTGTCTGATCCGATTCAGTTTAAAACCAAACATATTCATCGGTCAATGTTGGTAAAAGATAGTCAAATTGACATGTCGCACTTTATGTCAACTAATAACTTTTTTATTATAACGTCAGGTAAGCATACAATAACAAATAATAATAATAACACAGTTAGTGTTTAAGATCTATTTGTACGAAATTAATAGTTCATATTGATATATTCATACAAAATTTGACAAAGTGAGTCTATACTACAATTAATAAATGATCATATATGAAAATTATGCGTATCACATCTATTTTAATGTACATACAACATATGCATTGTCAATGTTTAATGGGTTATATATTTATAGATCTTCTGCACTGTCTTTTTTTTCTATGTTACTCTCTGTCCTCGGAGTTTAGCCATTTCGAACTCTGGACTGTAATGTTTTATTATTTTCATTCATTTGACCTGGTATAGCCGGTTGTCATATGTCACGTCATTAAAACTCTTGCAGTCCACGTCATTAAAACTCGCATGTCAACCGGCTACAACAAGTCAATTAATGGGTGAAAATAATAAAACATTGCAGTCCAGAGTTCGAAACGGCTAAATTCAGAGGACAGTGGGTAACATAAAAAAAAAGACAGTATAAGAAATCTGGAAATATATAACCCATGTTTAATTTTACATTTTATTGCTATAGAATTTGAGATTCATGTCTTCATTTGATAATACACAATTACGTATCATTAATTAGATTATCTTATTGACTAATACACTTCACTATGATGTCATTACTTCTAAAATTTAAGCAAGTCA
This sequence comes from Pelargonium australe, assembly GCA_036897465.1. NCBI lineage: Eukaryota > Viridiplantae > Streptophyta > Magnoliopsida > Geraniales > Geraniaceae > Pelargonium > Pelargonium australe. Next base: position 701 of record JAYMTH010001804.1, on the reverse strand, counting down.
TTGGTTCTTAATTATTATTATGCACATGTGAGTGTGTGATCAATTGTTTTTCCTAATACATTAATTTAAATCATTAAGGTGGTGTTAGATTTTTAAGACAAACACAGAAAAAAATCACATTTTTTAATCAATCTCATATTCCGTATTGGATGTCTAAAATCACATTAGGTCCTTTTATAGAAAAAAAATGAATTGAGATAGTAGAAATAAAGGATTATGTTGTTATCAATTAAAATTAAAGGAGTAATCGTTTAAATAAAATACTCACCACTACAAATTCACTTAGGCTAGATATAGTTGTGATTACTTGATATCAACAAAATCATGTATCATATGTATCGTACTGTATCACTGGTACGTACGATATGAGTCAATACATACTTAATCATGATACACTCATGTGTTACGTATCATTTAGGTAGTGTATCGTATCGTATCACGATATGTATTGTACGATTCCAACAACCATGCTTGATAGTGTGTTATTTTTCATTAAAACAAGAGACCCGGGCATTGCCGGGTTAAAAAGCTAATTTTTTTTTTCGAGGAAATATAAAATATTATTGAAATCAAAAGAAGTTACAAAAGTGAAAGTAACCCCTAGAACCAGACATAGGTTTACAAACCCGACATAATGTCGACTCCCTAACCGCTGATTCGAAAAACCCCATGCTTGAAAGCGAAAGGTAAACCCAATATTG